>CM017324.1:253748-284543 GCA_006937295.1 Carpinus fangiana
GGCGGTTATCAGTGCTTTCAAACGCACTGCCTGCGTTCGAACGCAGACCAGTGACCTATCAGTCTATAAATAGGACCCTAGGTCCATTTTGTCGAGATTTTTTCTTTTGGGTGTGTTTTTAAGAGTAGTTTGCCATTGTAGGCCCTACTCTGCCCTTTTTCTTCATAACACTTTATATTATTTAATGCTAATGCTTTATTTTAGTTCATTTATGCTTCCTTATGACATGGGAGGCTAAATCCTCAACTAAGGTTGAGGATGTAGCCTCACCATGGATTTTATGCTTATTGTTTATGTTTAAGTTAATTATTTTCGTTATTTCTTTATTGCTTAATCGTCTCTCACTTGGTTTGGTGACAAAACCAAGTGAGATTGCACCGTAGTCGTTTATTCTTGGTTTTTCGTCCGATGGATACATTCTATCCTTTGGTTTATGCCCATTTATCCATAGTAGTTTGTGTCTTAACACATTCACTTTGGATCCTTTGGGCCTTAAACCGTTTATGGTTTGTCTTTCGTCAAATGGACGGATTCCTTGAATCCTTCGATAGGCACAAGAGATAAAGCGTTATTTTTAACCGATAGACGGATATGTTAGCTTAGCATTTTCAATTTGCATTCTTGAAATGGTGAGGTGAAAAACCTTAGCCTTAGTGTTTTATTTTGTTACTTTTATACATTAAATTAGTTTATATTTTTGTTGTCACCAATCACCCACATCGGAGCTAGGTTAAAGTAACACTAACCTAGACTCAAAGTTAATTTCGTTTAAACAATACACAGTTCCTTGTGGTTCGATCTCGGTACTTGCGCAACGCTATACGAACTACGGTTCGTACAATTTCGAGTACCTAAATTTGGTACGACAGGAAGAATGTTTGATCTTGAGCTTGTTCTTTTGAGATTTGTTAGATGACCTATTGATGTATTACCTTGGCTTGCAATATTTTTTTTTTTTTAAAAAAAAAAAAAAAGGAAAAAGAAAAGAAGAAAATCGTTTTAGGTTTTTCACTAAGTAACCGAACATCTTGCCTCATTAAACATTGAGTGTTCGCATCAAAAGGTGTAAAGTTCAAGTTGATTTATGGTATGGCTAGTTGGCTTTGTAGCCTTTTTGAATTGAGTTAATAAGCCTTTAGGGATGTTCTACATCTAGTGCACTAAAGCCATTTGACTTGGTAATCATTGGTCTAACACTTGTTAAATGGGTCAATTAGGAAGCTTAAAGGAGTTAGACATTGCATAGCTTGTAAGAAGAAAAAAACAATGCATATCTTGCATTGGTTGTTTCATCTGTTTGGGATTCTTACAAATTTTGTGGAACTTGCTTTGAGTTTAAACTGAAAGCTTCATGATTGTATGCTAATTTCACTTTGCACTTATCAGAACATATGATATCTCAATTGTTCATTTATGAGTAATTTGATTATGGATTTCCTTTTCATTGTGATGATAGTGTTTGTCTTTCTAAGTTTGCTCATGAATAAGAACCGTGGTTTGTGTGAAACTTCATTCTTGTTAACAACATAGTGCTGCAATGTTTATAGGGGATTGATGCTCCAATGCATGTCTTATGTTATCTTTTTTATAGAGATTAATCTTCTTCTTCTTCTTCTTCTTTTTTTCCTATTAAAAAAAGAATTCTATATATAAATATGAGGACATAGATATAAGGGAAACTTCGCTTTCCCCCCATGAACTTAAACGCCTTTTGTAAACACCCCTTCAATCTTCAAAGTCTCTCATTTTAGTGCATCGAACTTTCGTTTCGTTTCAAGTTACCCCCTTCCGTTAGGATTTTCTGTAAAATCCTAACGGAGGAGTGTGAAATTCTTAAAATACCCTTATTTATTTATTTATTTTTTAAAAAAAGGAAAAACTTCACTTACCCTCATGAACTTGCGCGCCTTTTGCCAACACCCCTTAAATCTTTAAATTCTCACTTTTGTGCATCGAACTTTCGTTTCATTTCAATTACCCCATTTTGTTAGGATTTTTTGTCAAATCCTAACGGAGGGGTGTGAAATTCCTAAAATACCCTTATTTTTTTAAAAAAAACTCTTGACCTGTGGGTTCACCGATGGACCTAACCCACCCGTATTGTGACCCATGGGTCATATTGTTATTATTTTTATATATTAAAAAACATAAAATAAAGGGTGGGTCACTTGTGACCCATCGTGGGTCACTTGTGAATTGAATTGATTTGTTTTCTCTATCAAGAAGCCACTGATCAAGTTAGGGGTGAATATGCCTACAAGAGCAATGTGGATGGCCAGAATGAGTGACTTTGATCAGAATGAGTGACTTTGATAAGAAGAAGTTAGAACATGTGATGTACAAATTTAATTGTACTCGCAAGCGCACGAATCGTGTGCAGTAAAGTGTGTGCAAGTGCGAGGTCGAATCCATAGGGAGTTGTGTTTGCAAAAACCAATTTTCTAATTTAAACCAATTTTATCTTAACCTAATTCTGAAGTTCGAGTGATTTTGTTGTGTAAAATAAAATAAACTAATTAAAATGATGAAAGCAAATGAATCAAAACACTAAGGCTTTCGGAATTCACCACACCGAATTAATATGACATACTTTCATGACTTTGTTCATAAACCCTAAGAATTGTAAAAAATCCAAACATGTTCTATTTTTCTATAAACCCTATCAAAAGATTAAATGAATCCATCCATTGTACAAATCACAATGAATATCCAACTTAAATCAAATCATCCAATGTATCCGTTTAATCAATGAATCATAATGGATATCCAATTTAAATTGAATCATTCAATGTATTCGTTGGATGAAACACATCAAAGATCCAATTTTTGCAACATAGACAATCACAATCAATCACATGAATTTAATTACATAATTGAAAGGAAAATAGAACATCAAACTTCATTTAAATAGCAAGATTGTATGAACAATACATGAAAATATGAACGTATATCAACAGCGAGGCTTCATCCTTAACCTTAGTTGGAGGATTTAGCCTCGCATGGCTAAAAACAACATAATAAAATCAAAAGTGAACATCTAAAATGAAGAATTTACAAAAATAAATGTGTGTAAGGCTCAAGAACAACACTAGGTCGAAAATATGCTCTCTACGGCGCCTCCTAACGTTTTTTTTTACAAAAGAAAAAATGCTATAAATAATTATAAAAGATTAGGGTTTAGAGCTGCCAGATTAGCGTGAGTGCGCTCGATCGCACTCACAGTGCGCTTGAGCGCACTTGGGTCTTCAAGGCTCATGCGGTGCAGCACTTAAATGACGTGTGTTAGGGCTGACGTGGTCGTGCGGTCGATCGTGGCCTGCTTGGGCTTGAGCGCAGATGCGCTCGATCGTCACCTACTTGGGCTCTGTGCTTATTTCCACCCTCAAACCGCATTTTTCTGTCAATGATCTATAACACACCAAAACAACAAAACTAACAAAAATATTAGAAAATAACAAAGCTAAGAGCTTAACAAATGTAAGTTAAGGGGCCCAAATATACAATATTTGGTACTCATCAAATCGACCCAAACCTACATTTTGCTAGTCCCTTAGCAAAACAAAATGAAAAACACATCAAAACAAAAAATATAAGTCCGTTGTCGTGGGAGAAACGATTGCATTTAGCATATGCAACAAGCCTTTTAAACCCTGTGGCATCCCTAGAGAACGAGTGAAGTCTCGTGAGGGTTTACCAGCAATGATACCCACAAACAATTTTTGGCACTACATTATTGAAAGACAAAGACTTTCACACAAACACATGGTTCATACATCATGAGCAAATTTAACAAATTGAACATACAAACCACATCATCTAGGCATCCAAACATCATTCAACTCACAACTGGATTAAGACAATACATGTTCCAATAAGTGCAAAGTGGACTAACACAAACTCATGGGGTTTCAATTATTCTCAAAGCTTGTGTACCCCAAAATTCATAGGAATGCAATAAGATGAAAAACAACCAAGGCTTGAATCCAAAGGTGCAATTTTTGTGTGTAGGCTGTGCAATGCTTGACTCCCTTAAACTTCTAATCGACTTATGTAACGAGTATTGGGCTAGTGACTCCCAAACCAAGTGGTTTTAGGGCAATAGATGTAGAAACATCCCTAAGGGCTTAATTACTCAAGTCAAAAAGAGCAACGAAGCCTAACTAGCAATACAATCAATCAACTTGAATTTCTCATCTTTTTACGCGAACACTCATTGCTTGATAAGGCAAGAGGTCCAGTTACTCAATGAGGAGCTCAAACTCATGTCTCTTTTGTTTTGTTTTTTTTTTTTTAGCCAAGGTTGCCACCACCAAATCAACCTACAAATCTTAGGAGACACACTCCTTAAGTCAAATCTCATACCCCACAGACCCTATGCTAGTGTGCAGTGAAAAACCAATCAAACAAGTGAAGTCTCTCTAATCTAACACATGAGTTAAGCAATTGAGATTTTGAATGATATGCAGTGTTCAAACGAGTTAAACACACCAATGGCATGCAATCCATAGTTATGATGTAGCTCATGCCCAATCAACAGCATAGCACAAATTTTTTTTTTTTTAAAAATGACAATAACAAGAAAAAGACAGAACTGTCTACCCCACCCCCAAACTAAAATGACACATTGTCCCCAATGTGGCTAGAAATACAATACCGAAATGGGTGGCACAAGTCGGATGTGATGTAAAAGAACGCTCCCCCAAACTTGAATAGCAGACATGTTTCCTGAAAAACAAAACAAAACAAAAACAAAATACAGAAACAAGATCAAATGACAAGGAGTGGGTTGCCTCCCACAAGTGATAAGTTTAAAGTCTTCAGCCAGACTCTCCACACGAGACAACAATCACTCTAAATAACTCGAATCCTCAAACAAAGTCGTCTCTACCTCCGTACTCCTTAACTCCAAGAATGATTTTAATCTCTGACCATTCACCATGAAGGTGTCACCAATCTTTGGATCCTCAATCTTGATGGCCCCATGAGGAAAAACTAACCGAATGATAAATGGGCCTGTCCATCGACATTTGAGCTTGCCCAGGAATAGATGCAACCGTGAATTGTAAAGGACTTTCTGACCAAGCTTAAAAGATCTCCTCAAAATGCTCTGGTCATGAGCCTTCTTCATCTGTGCCTTGTACATCCTTGCACAATCATATGCATCATTCCTCAGCTCCTCTAATTCATTGAGTTAGAGCATTCTTTGTGAGCTAGCCTTCAAAAGATTGAAGTTCAGTTGCTTGATGGCCGAATAAGCTCTATGCTCCAACTCCACAGGATGATGACATGCCTTCCTGTACACCAGCCAATAGGGTGGCATCCCAATCGGGGTCTTGAAAGCTATCCTATATGCCCACAATGCATCACTCAATCGAAGAGCCCAATCTTTTCTATTGGGGTTCACCGTCTTTTCTAAAATGTACTTGATCCCTCAATTGGAAACTTCAACCTGTCCACTTGTCTGTGGGTGATACGAGGTGGCAACCTTATGTGTGATGAAATACTTCTTCATCAACCGCTCAAAAATCCTGTTGCAAAAGTGCTTACCTCAATCACTTATGATTGCTCGAGGCGTACCAAAATGAGCAAAGATAGTGTCTTTCAAAAATTGGACCACAATACTGTGGTCGTTGGTCTTGCATGCAATAGCCTCCACCCACTTGGACACATAGTCCATGGCCAAAGGAGTTCGGGAAAGGTCCCATAAAATCAATGCCCCACACGTCAAAAATCTCAACAATCAGAATGGGGTTGATGGGCATCATATTCCTCCGAGAGATACTTCCTAGCCTCTAGCAACGCTCATAAGATGTGCAATAAGCATGTGCATCTCGAAAAATGGTAGGCCAATAAAATCCACACTGTAAAATCTTTGCAGCATTCTTCTTAGCACTAAAATGGCCACCACAGGCATGATCAACAAAAGGAGATGACATTAGATTGGTCATGTTTAGGTATACACCTCCTCATGATCTGATTGGGACAATACTTGAATAGATAAGGATCGTCCTAGAAAAGTGCTTCACCACGGATAAAAATTTTAACTTATCTTGTCGCTCCCACTGCGAAGGTAGTTGGCTAGTGACAAGATAGTTTACTATATCAGCAAACCATGGTGTGGGATTATGAGCAATGTGCATCAATTGCTCATTAGAGGATGGAACTAGTAGCCTCAGTGAACTCCATAATCAACCCAGACAAATGGTCCGCCACCACATTTTTGGAACCTTTCTTATCCCGAATCTCTATGTCAAACTCTTGAAGTAACAATATCCACTAGATAAGACAAGATTTAGCATCTTTTTTGGAGAAAAGATACATCAATGCTACATGATCCGAGTAGATAGTGAGTTTTGATCCTAACAAGGAGGACCTAAACTTGTCCAATGCAAAACTGACTGCTAGCAACTCCTTCTCAGTGGTAGAGTAATTGAGTTGTGCATCGTTTAGAGTTTTGCTTGCATAGTAGATGACATGGGGGAGTTTATCAACACGCTGCCCCAAAACGGCTCCAACAACATAATCTGACGCGTCGCACATAATCTCAAAAGGTACACCCCAGTTGGGTGGCAAAATAACGGGTGTAGACGTCAAAATCTTCTTCAGAACCTCGAATGCTTTCTTACACTCTTCATCAAATATAAACGAGGTCTCCTTCACCAACAACTTACACAAGGGCCTGTCGATCTTGCTGAAATCTTGGATGAATCGCCTATAGAATCCCGCATGGCCCAGAAAAGAACGAACCTACTTCACCGTACGTGGGGGTGGAAGGTTGGAAATCAGGTCCACCTTCACTTTGTCAACCTCAATCCCCTGATGAGAAATGACGTGCCCTAGTACAATACCTTGCTTGACCATAAAATGGCACTTCTCCCAATTAAGCACCAGGTTCTTCTCCTTGCACTGCAGTAAGACCAAAGTGAGACGGTGTAGACACTCCTCAAATGATGAACCAAAGATGGAGAAGTCGTCCATGAAAATCTATAAGAAACGCTCTGCCATCTTAGAGAATATGCTGATCATGCACCACTGAAAAGTATCGGGTGCATTGCACAACCCAAAGGGCACGCGACAATAGGCGAATGTCCTAAAAGAACAGGTAAGCGTCGTCTTCTCCTAATCTTCACAGTCCACAGGGACCTGGTTATATTCGGAATAACCATCTAAGAAGCAATAGTAATCGTGCCCAGCCAAGCGCTCTACCATCTAATCAATAAATGGGAGTGGAAAATGATCCTTTCTTGTGCCAACATTCAACTTACGGTAGTCTATACACACTCTCCATCCTGACTGAACACGAGTTAGCACCAACTCGTCATCCTCATTCTTCACTACTGTCAATCTAGCCCACTTTGGCACGACATGAATCGGGCTCACCCACCTGCTATCAGAGATTGGATAAATGATCCCTACATCCAACAACTTTATCACTTCAACCCTCACAACCTCTTGTATAGCTGGGTTAAGCCTTCTCTATGGCTCCCTCAATGGTTTGGCATTCTCCTCTAAATGTATCTTATGCATCACCACCAAGGGGCTGATCCCCTTGATATCCTCAATAGTCCAGCCAATAGCTTCCTTGTACTCTCTTAAAAAGTCCAATAATTTCTGCTCTTGAGCATCAACCAAATCTGAAGCTATAATCACAGGCAAAGAATCTGCTGGACCTAGGAACTTATACTTAAGATTGTCTGGTAAAGGCTTATGTTCCTTCTTAGGGGGCTCAGGTGTTGCTGTCTCCTTTGTCTCACTGCTCTCCAAAGAAGCAGACTCCAAAATAGCATCTGCCTGCTCAAGTAACTTATCCAAAACCAAATCCTCTCCAAACTGAGCAAAGCATTCCTCCAGGGGGTCCTCAATGCTTGATTCATCCACGGTTGCCTCAATGATCTCTCCTCTATCAAGCATACATTTCTCACTTCATCATATTTCAGTGGTTCCTTGCTGATATCAAAGATATTTAGCTCCACTGTCATTTTTTCGAAGGAAATCTTCATCACTCTTGTCCTACAATTTATCAGGGCATTAGCTGTGGCTAAAAATGGTCTCCCTAGAATCACCAGTATCTAAATCCCCACATTCTAAACTGGCTTTATGTCAAGCACAATAAAATCCACGTGAAAATAAAACTTATCCACCTTTATCAAAACGTCCTCAATTATTCCTCGTGGTATCTTCACTGACCTGTCAGCTAATTGAAGCATCATGGATCCAAAAGAGCCCTCTCAATTTGGCTGACTCCTATCATGCAAGAGATGGTAGGACACCCAGAGTCTTTATGCTTGATAGGCAGCATGCACTGAAGGATTGAGCTAACTTGCTTGGTCAAAAATGCCTTCTTCAGGACATCAGTCCTCCGCTTGAGAATAATCAAGTCCTTCAGGAACTTGGCATATGACAGCACTTGCTAGATGGCATCCAAAAATGGAATATTGATTTGGACCTGCTTGTAGAACTCCAAAATGTCCTCAAACTTCCCTCCTTTCTTGGGTGCTTGTTATCTCTCAGGATAAGGAGCTTTAGGTACAAATGACCTAGGAGGATCCTTAACAATGGGGGTGGCTTTAGATGACTTAGCATCTCTTTCCTCCTTGTGGCCACTCTCTTCCCCTTCTTGCCCAACAGGGTCTTCTTCTGGCTCTACCACCTGATTGTCCACTTTTCTCCCTAATCTCAGTGTGACAATTGCCTGTACATGCTTTTGCCCGTGCATAGGATTTGAATAATTTCCAATCACAAACGCCATAGGATTGGGCACGGGCTGGCTTGGGAGCTTTCCTTTATCTCTCTCACCCAGGTGATTAGCTAACTGACCCATTTGCATCTCCAACTTGGCAATTGCCTGGGTGTTTACCATGGTGGAACTCCTCACGTCACTAATGGATTGACTAGTCATTTTTGTAAAATTCTTGAGAGTCTCTTCCAATGACTGTGAAACCAACGTTGGGGCTTGAGTGGGAGCTTGGTAAGTAGATGCTGATGCTGGCTGGGCTGAGCGATCATGACTTGGGACCGTCGGAGGGAATCCGAGAGGGTATTGATTGTGAGAATGATGAGAGGCTCCTCCTTGATTCGCTGATTGATTCTGCTTCCAAGAAAATTAGGGTGGTTACACCACCCTGGATTGTAAGTTTAAGAATAAGGTCCATTTGACTGCTTTCGATAATCATTGAAAGCGTTCACTTGTTCCATCGAGTATTCGGCAAAAGCCGGCATAGATGGACAATTCTGTGCTGAATGCACAGGACTAGCACAGATGGAATAGCTATCAACATTGAAAGTGTTGGCAGCATTGATGGATTGACCCACAGTGAGGGCATCGACCTTCTTGATGAGCACATGTATCTTCATGTTCAACTCAGTTTCTCCTTTTAACTCATAAATGACTCCTTTCTTGGGAAAACGAGCAAATTTATCCCAACAACTTGAAAAATCCCACAGTTTTATGTTGTTAGACAGCTTGTCCAATGCCTTATATGCTAAACTGTAATGCCCTTAAATTTAGCCTCAGCTAATCCGGTGGAGTCCTCGGTAATTTACCCATTTAAGCCAACTTGTGACCAAATGGGAAATCACCCTTCTTATATCTTTAGAGTAAATGTAAGGGAAGGTGAATAAATTTGAGTTACTATAATTCATCAAGTAAGAACATTGAGCTATTAAACAATAAAGACAAACCTGTAATCATAAGTAAAGCCTAACCAGTCAGGCAGTAGCATCTCTTGCCACCTCCATAGCAATAAACCAGGTTACGTAGAGAGTAATAACTGCATAAGTCTAATGACTTAGTAAGTAAACCTTACAACATATGTATGACATGAGCCCAATTAATGAAAGTAAACGTGCATTTTGAGTAGTAACTAAAATAGAGGTATTACCTCCGTTAGTACATGATCGGTGTCAAATATTGTTTATTAGACCCCCCTTGACTTATGTTTGTTAGGCTTTTAACTGTGTTAATAACTTATGTTTTGTATAGTTTTTAGTGTTTTGTGCTGTGTAGGTCATTGCATTAAAACATGGTTAGCAAAGGGCAAAGAGCACTGAAAGAGAAGAAGCTGATTCCTGCCAAAGTGCATTCGACCGCACTTGGTGCGTTCGAACGCACTCACGGTCGTACGCAGGAGCTGCGGTCGCACGCATGCACAGCCGGCCCTAGCGGTTATCTACGTTCGAACGCAAGGGGTCTGCGCTCGAACGCACGCCTAGTCAGCCCTAGCCGCCACAGCAGTTATTTGCGCTCGACCGCGTGCCTTACGTTCGATCGCAAATAACTGGTGCGTTCGAACGCAGGTAGTGCGTTCGAACGCACTTCAGTGACCCGCCAGCCTATAAATAGGACCTCGATGTATCATTTGTTTCTTACGTTTGGGAGGCGCCTCTAGGGCCCAAAACCCTCTGTTTTCCACTGTAAATCCCTCCTAAATTGTCATTTATTTAATTTATGTTTTATTTTACTTTTATTTAGTCTCTTATTCCCTTCACTTTAGATTTACTTAAATGCTTTCATAGTTAGTTTTACGTTTAATCCGTTTATTACTTGCCATGTTAGTTCGTTTCGATTCAATTTCGTGACAAAGTTGCATCGATTGTGCCGTAGTTGTTTAGTCTTTGCGTTTCGTCCGATGGATACATTTCATCGTTCGGGTTACGTCCATTTATCCATTGTAGTTAGTGTTAAATCACTTTCACATTGGATCCTTTGGACCTAAACCGTTCATGTTTTGTCTTTTGTCAAATGGACAAACGGTTTGATTATTTCAATAGGCACGATAGGACTTGCATAGGGCTTAAGCATGCTTGAACTAGAGTGACACTAGAACATGCATCGCTTTTAATCGATAGACGGATGTTTAATTAACTATGTATTTAAATATGGTGAGGTGGAATTTAGACTTTAGTTATTTTATTTCTTTATTTTATTGCCTTCTAATTTAGTTTTATTTTATGCACGTTACCTATTTGCTTTTGGGACTAGGTTAAGATAGAATTAGTCTAGGCATTTTAAAGTTGATTTTTAGCAAAACCGATTCTCTGTGGGTTCGACACTCGCACTTGCACATCCACTCTATTACGATCGACTCGTGCAATTGGCGAGTACAATTAAATTTGTACACCAGTACACCATTCAATAGGTTTTAGGGTTTTCAAAGCTCATGGTATAGAACCGGCGATAATTACCTAATTATTTTAATGTAGAAAAAGGCTAATGCATTATAGGTCATAACTCTCATATATGGTCTACCGAGATACTACCCCTTCTCAGTAGGGTTGGCGCTGTCCCGAGGGACCTATAGTACAATGCTAGTGCCCCAGCCATTGCACAACATACTGTACGTAACATTAGTGGCACGACCAAGTCTGACCTCGGGTGGCCCACACCGACTAATGATATCCGTCCCATAGTGACCAAACCATTAGGAATGGTTGCACCGTGTTCACAAAACCAATGGATCAAAAGCCCTCACTGGACAAACCACTCCAAGGTAGCGGACCCAAAAAATTGTTCACTATAAAAGGAGGAGGAAATACAAGTTTCTCACACTTACAAAACCTTTGTCAAGTTTACCCGAACTTGTCTAGACAAGCGACCCACTTGCTCGGCTACCACAGTTATCCTCCTGGAACCTCCGGACTTCCTTTTGTCTATTTCCCTTGTTAGAACCTCTAACAATCTGCAACCAACCCAAGTAACAAACACAAACAAACAACACTTGTTGAAAACAAACTTCAACAATTACTCCAAGAGAGTATGGCTTAAAGGCACATAACAAATGAACTCTCAAGGCACACAACAAGCAAACATAAGCACTAAGGCTTTTCTCTCAATGTGAGCTAAAGAACTTTGTATTTTTCTTGATCAAAACGAATGTGCAAGTCCTCTATTTATAGGCTCAAGAGAACTTGCCATGTTAGCCCTAAAATCTCATTTCATGAGCTGAGCGTTCGAATGTTTGCCTACAGTGGCGAAAGATCAATCTTATAAAGTCGACTGAAACCCTAGCTGACTATCGTTCAAATGGTGTGCAAACGGGAAGCGCACGGTCGCTTATGTGAGAACAATGAAATCCTTCTTTATCAGTTGAGAGTTTGAATGGCTTGCATGTGGGAAGTGAACGGTCAATTTTGTGCAATCTTCACAATAGGCTAGGCGTTTGAACGGACTACGAACAGGGAGTGCACGGTCAGCACTGACCTCTTAGATCTGGCTTGTCATTTGAACGGCTAGCGAACGGTCAACACTAACCTCTCTAAGAAAGCTTCTCAAATTGCTTGAGCTTCCTTCAGTCTTCGATCAATAGCTCCGATGGATGATCGTTTGTGGTTCGATTGAGTTGAAACTTGGTAGGAATGTCCATGACACGTAGATCTTCTTTGTGAATGGCGGAGATCAAATTCTGAACAATCTTCTTTCATGATGAAGCACACTGAAAGTAGATTTCTGCTATAAATTGCCTCAACGACAAAGATTGTCATACATGTTTTTAGTCACTGAATTACGCCAATCAAATACTTAGATATAAATATTTAACATTGAGAATTCTTCGGTGGAGATAGATTTGAAGATGGCATTAGCTTTGTCATTCACAGACAAAGCACTCTTTTCATCCATTGACAATTTGGAAAATGTATTATTTGGACAATTTCATCCAGATTCAACAATATGCCAAACGTAAGTGGATTTGAGATATGCTTTCATGCGAATTTTCCAAAACGTATAATTGGATCAATCAAAGATTGGAAGAGACTTAGGTGAAACTGTGTAAGACATTTTATGAAGAGTCTAGGATCACACTCAATAAATTAATCCCAACAGAGTGAACCCACTTTAATACCAATTGAAAAACCAATATACGACTCCTAACAACACCTAGAAGGGGGTTGAACAGGTGTATGCAAATAATACATGGAATTAAAAGATTAAACAATTAATCAATCATTCACAAAAATATGTAAAGCAGTGACACAACCAAACCCAGGAAAACATTTAGAGAACTCTCTAAAATGTAAAACCTCTCCGGAACAACCAAACCCAGGAAATCACTAAATCAGTAAAAGAATAAGGATTACATGAAGTTCACACTTTAAAAAACCTTTGCAATTGACACTCTCTTGCATAAGAAAAGCTAACCCACTTGACTTTTACCACAATATCCCTTTCCAAAAACAACAGAAACAATCCTTCTACGTGATCTCCTTTCACTGGAACTCCGGTTGACTTTACTTCAACAATAACCAAGTATGATCAAACAATCTCTCTAAGAGAGAGAATAAGCGCACTATATCAAAGACTCCCTCAGCATAAAACTGTGAACTCTGGATGCAGACTTCGTAGCAATACAAATTTGTAGAGATCTGTATATATAGTATAAAGACTCCTAGTCTAATTAGACTCAAACTCTAATTCAAAAGACGTAAAAGCTAGGGGGTGTCTGGATGGTATCGTCCGGACGAAACTAGACAAAAGCTAGTTCTAATACATTCTGTGTTCGGACGGGAAGTACACTTGTCCGGACGGCACTGGGTTAACAACTATAACTTCAGTTTTCTTTCGTAGCGCGTCCGGACAACTTGTATACGAGATTGTAGATGAGGCTCTCAGGTTTACTTGTTTAGCTATCTCGTATGGACGGTCTACAAACGGAATCGCAAACGAAGCTCTCTAGAAATCAATTTCAACTGTTTACTCATTCACGCATTGCACACTTAAACCGAACATGTTAACCACAAGTATTTTGTTTGCTCGAATCTGGCCATGATAAAAATAAAACTAACACTACTTGTTGAGGTAATCCCTATGCCTTCTTGTTATTATGTTATTAAGTTTATTGTTTTACAATGGCCTAAATGTTTTCTTACAGTTATGATTACTCCCTTTCATATTTAAATCATTTTAGTAGCCCTTGCACCATTACCTTGTTCAGAAAGTGTTTTTAAAAGTTGCCACTAAGAACACTTGTCATATGTTTTATGCTTGAAACGAACATATTTCTTATAAGAAAAGGAGCGTTTTCAAAAGCTTTTAATATCTCTTGAAATCTTGTGTTTTACTTGCTTAATGAAGAGCTTAGGAGCTGGGAATCAAATTGTACTGTCAAATAGGAGCCTGTTGTATGAAATTTAATGTACTCGAAAGCACACGAATTGTTTGCAATATAGTGTTGTGCAAGTGCGAGGTCGAATTCACAGGCAGTCGTGTTTTGCAAAAACTAATTAATTATCTAAATTAATTCTACTTTAACCTAGTTCCAAGGTTGAGTGATTGTTTCATGCAAAAAACATAAACTAAACTAAACTAGAATTAAATCAAATTAAAAGCACTAAGGTCTTAGAATCCACCTCACCACATCAAAGTACATAATACCATGCTTAGTTCATACATCCGTCAAACGATTTAAAATAATGCATGTTCTATTGTCATGCTAGTTCATACATCCGTTATGCCCTATGCATATTCTATTGTTCCTATTGAAAGATTCAAAGAATCCATCCATTTGACAAAAGACAATGAATATCCAATTTAGTTCCAAAGATCCAATGTATCCATGCTTAACACAAAAGACAATGGATATCCAAATTAAATCAAACGATGCAATGTATCCATCAGACAAAACACAATGAATATCCAACTACGGCACAATCAATCACAATTTTGTCACTAAATTGAATTGAAACGAACACACATGACATTAAACGACAGATTTAGTACAAACTAATCATGAAAATGTAGCGCCCTAGATTTTAAATGTCTTATTTTGGAGATATTTATTTGATGATATTAGGTAATGATATTTATTCTTGAGGAATTTAGGAATGAATATTGATTTTATCATAAGGCTTGATTTTATATGAGAGATTATATCTTGATTATTTTATTGGAAGATTTAAGAGATGATATTTAATGATTGATTATTATAATAAGGTGACTGATTTAAGAGGAATTCGTTGGATTAAGGTTATTTTTGGAAGTTAGGAGGATTTTATTATATTTGTTTTTAATTGAAACCTAACCTACCTCATATTCTTGTCTTTTTAGTTTCCCTACTTTTCCCCAACACCATTAAATATTCTTTCAATTTTATATTTTTCTCTTGCTTTCCCACTTGCCAATAATGCTTCTCCTTTGTTTCTTTGCTTATTTATTCTCCTCCCATTAGTTGAACCATGTGAGATTGAGAAGAAGTTTTTAGAGACAGTGAGAGTTAGAGAAAGGAGAATTGAGAGAAAGAGGGTTTGGGCTAGAGGGAGAAAGTCAGTGATTGAGAAATTGTGGGTAATGATCAACTACAGTGGAATGGATTTCAACAAGTAATTACCTTTGATGATCCATTCTTGTAATCCACTGTAAGTATTCTTACTTACTGAGTATAATATTAATATCCAATAATATGGATTCTTGTGGTTTTATAACTTGTCTAGCCTTTTGATATATATGATTCAACAATGATTTATATTGTCGAAAATCAATTGACTCACTACTTCACAGTTTTTGTAGTGCTTGCAGGAATGGAAAATCAAGGTAATTATGCAGTTGTGATTAGAGGTTCATATTTGAGATGTACAGAGATTCCAAGTTGGTGAAGTTTGTTTAGAGTTTAGACAGTCGGATAGATTTGTATAAAGGCCTTGTTTGGCATAGTTGTGGGTATTTTGTATTATGAAAAGTATTTTACCGGTATTATTTCATATTGATAATTTCAATTTTTCTGCTGTGTGAGATTATTTCAGCATAACGTCCAATTTTATTTATAAGAGAAAAGAAGAGAAATATTGGGATGTTACAGAAAACGTGTAAATAAATCAATGGTGAGGCTTCATCTTCAACCTTAGCTGAAGATTTAGCCTCTAAGCATAATGAAATGAAGGCTAAAGAAAATAAATGACGATTGGAAGGCTAAACAATGAAAAACAGAGTGTTTTAGCTCCTAAAAGGCGCCTCCAAAATGTAGGTTTTACAAAAAGAAAAGGTACTATTTATATGAAAAATAACGCTGCTAGGTCATACGCAAGTGCACTCGATTGCACGCAGTGCGTTTGAGCGCACTCAACAGCTTCAGAATTCCCATGGCGCAGTTGAGCAGGTAATGGGCTAGGGCTAAGCATGTATCTCGGGTGTACGTGGCGTGCGCTCGATCGCAGCTCTTGTATGGTCAATCGCACTAATAGGAACCTGTTCACCCTTTAAACTGTATTTTTATGCAATGACATGTAGAACAATAAAACACTACAACTTACAAAAACATTAGAAAATAACAAAGCTAAGAGCTTAACAAACATAAGTTAAGGGGCTCAACTATACAATATTTGGTACTCATCAAATACCCCCAAACTTACATTTTGCTAGTCCCTTAGCAAAACAAAAATGAAAAACACATTCAAAAAAACAAACATAAGTCCGCTTTCATGGGAGAAACGATTACATTTAGCATATACAGCAAGCCTTTTAAACCTCAAGGCATCCCTAGAGGACGAGTGAAGTCTCGTGAGGGTTTACCAGCAATGACACCCACAAACATTTTATTGGCACTATGTTATTGGCAGACAAAGCCTTTCACACAAACATATGGTTCATACATCATTAGCAAATTTAACAAGTTGAATATACAAACCACATCATTTAGGCATCCAAACATCATTCAACTCATAGTTGGAAAATTGAGACAACACATGCTCCATAAAGTGCAAAGTGGACTAACACAGGCTCATGGGGCTTCAATTATTCTCAAAACACGTGTACCCTAAAATTTATAGGAATGCAATATGATAAAAACAACCAAGGCTTGAATCTAAAAGTGCAATATTTTTTGTGCAAATTGTGCAATGCTTGACTCCCTTAAACTTCTAATCAACTTATGTAACGAGTGTTGGGCCAATGACTCCCAAAACAGGAGGTTTTAGGGCACTAGATGTAGAGACATCCCTAAGGGCTAAATTACTCAAGTCAAAAAGAGCTTCAAAGCCTAACTACCCATACAATCACTCAGTTGAAATTTCTCATTTTTTTACGCGAACACTCATTGCTTGGTGAGGCAAGAGGTCAGATTACTCAATGAAAAGCTCAACTTATGATGATTATTTTTTTTTAAACAGCTAAGGTTTTCATCATCCCGTCACATCAACCTAAAAATCTCAAGAAACACACTCCTTAAGTCAAATGTCATACTTCACAGACCCCAACGCTAGTGTGCATGTAAAAAATTAATCAAACAAGTAAAGTCTCTCTAATCCAACTCATGAGTCAAACATTGGGATTTCTAATGATATGCAGTGTTCAAATAAGTTAAACACACCAATGACATGCAATCCACAGTTATGATGTAAGTCATGCCCAATCAACAACATAGCAAATTTTTTTTAACAAAGCAAATGAATAAAACAAACAGAAAGACAGTGCATTTTTCCACACCCCCAAACTTAAATGACACATTGTCCCCAATGTGGCAAGAAATACAATATTGTGGGATGAGGAACCGAGATGTGCAAAGGCCAGGGTGATGTACATATTTAAATGTACTCGCAATAGCACGATTCGTTTGCAATACAGTGTTGTGCAAGTGCGAGGTCGATCCATAGGGAGTTGTGTTATGCAAAAAACAAATTCCCTAATTAAATTAATTCTATCTTAACCTAGTTCCGAAATTGGGTGATTTTGTTGTGCAAAAACGTAAACTAACCTAAATGATTTTAAAACAACAATGGAAAAACACTAAGGTTTCAGAATCTGCCTCTCCAAATCAAACAATACATTCTCGCATTTTATGCATACAATCGATAATTAAAAGCGTTTTAAACGAAGTTCAAAAGTCATGAACATGCATGTAAAATCATTCGATGAATCCATCCGTTAAAGAATCACAACGAGTATTTAATCGAGATCAAATCATCCACCGTATCCTTAGATCACGATGGATATTAGTCTCAATCCAATCACTCAATGTACCCCCAGACGAAACACACCGAATATTGAACTATGCATGAAATCTATAAAGTGCTCAATCACATAAAGTAAATAAAACAATTGAATTGACTTCAAACAACAAATTTATTGAACATCGAATTGTATCACAAAATGACGAGAATGTAAATGTATATAAATGAAGAGGCTTCATCTTCAACCTTAGTTGAAGATTTTAGCCCCTCATGATGACAAAAGACATGCTAAAATCTATTGGAATCATAAAGAAACAGAAGCTTACAATGGAAAACGATCCGAAAGCTAATGAATGACTAAAAGTCGTGTTCTGTGCTCTAAACAAAGCCTCCCAACGTAGGGTTTACAAAAGAAAAGAATGTATATATAATAACACAAGTCTAGGGTTCTGCGCTGCCAGGTCAGCACTAGTGTGCTCGATCGCAATTAAGGTGCGCTTGAGCGCAAGTGGGTCTTCAAGGCTCCTTTGGCGCACGCCTAAGCGATGGCACTAGGGCTAGGCCTGACGTGGACTTTGCACTTGATCATATTCTATTGAGCTCTAGCGCAAATGCGCTTGATCGCAGCATCTGTGCGCTCGATCGCACTGCCAGGGACCTTCTACTCCTTTAGCATATTTCCACCCTTAAACGGCATTTTTATGTCAATAACCTGCAGCACACTAAGACACCAAAAACTAACAAAAACATTAGAAAATAACACAGCTAAGAGCTTAAGAAACATAAGTTAAGGGGCCCAAATATACAATATTTGGCACACATCAAATACTCCCAAACTTACATTTTGCTAGTCCCTTAGCAAAACAAAATGAAAAACACATCAAAAGCAAGAAACATAAGTCCTCTGTCATGGGAGAAACGGTTGCATTTAGCATATGCAACAAGCCTTTTAAACCCATAGGCATTGATCGTACCAAATTTGGGTACTCGCAATAGTACGAACCGTTAGGTCGTATAGCGTTGCGCAAGTACCGAGATCGAACCACAGAGAACGGAGTTTTGCTAAAAAAAACTAATATTACTCTTAAATTAAATATATTTTAACCTAGTCCCAAAGTGAGTAGTATTATCAAACATAAAACGTGTAGAAATTAAACTATTCTAAAAACGTAAAGGAATGGATAAAATTAACTAAGGTTAAAGACTAACCTCACCCAATATAAAGAGTTAGCCTAAGCATAAAACACACACACCTTCCGCCTATCGAGTTAAGCCCTTAAACACACTACAACGAGTATTGATTATTGATAAAATCATCCACTGTATCCTTGGATCACAGTGGATATTGAATCAAACATCAAACACTCGTTGTGCACCTGGCTTGGAACACAACGAAGGATGACTATCGATGCATCAAAAACAACAACCACTTAACTTTTGTCACAGAAATTAAATGAACGAGTATGGAAATATTAAAAGACGGAAAGTAAATGCGTTTAATGTAAAGGCATGAAATAAACTAAGGGTGAGGCTTCATCTTCAACCTTAGTTGAAGAGTTTAGCCACCCATGTAACAATAAAGCAAGGAAAGAGTAAAAGAGTGCATCAAAATAAATTAAAGTAAAGGTTTACAATTAAACAGGGCAGAGCAGGGCCTACAATGGCAAACTGCTCTTAAAAATCTCCCGAAAAGAAAAGCTCTCGACAAAATGGACCTAGGGTCCTATTTATAGACTGACAGGTCACTGGTCTGCGTTCGAATGCAATGATGAATTATGCGTTCGAACGTGCACTCCACGTTCGACCGCAGATAACCGTCACGGCGCAAGCTAGAAAAGATGGACTCCTAGGGCCGGCTAGGGCAACCGCGTGATTTGCGGGCTGACTGGACCTGCGTATGATCGTGCCCCCTGCGTTCAACCGTGAGTGCGTTCGAACGCACCAAGTGCAGTCAAACGCACTTGGCAGGGATCCATTTCTTCCCTTGGTGCATTTTGCTCCTTTGTGGCCATATTTTGTTGCAAGGACTTGCACAACACAAAACACTAAAAACACTAAAAATAGTTAGATATTAACAGTGCTAAAGGCTTAACAAATATAAGTTAAAAGGGTTCAAACGTCGATGTTTGGCACCGATTAGGCATCCCTAGAGGACGAGTGAAGTCTCGTGATGGTTTACCAGCAATGATACACACAAACATTTTATTGGCACTATGTTATTGACAGACAAAGCGTTGCACTTAAACACATGGTTCATACATCATCAGCAAATTTAACAAGTCAAACATACAAACCACATCATCTAGGCATCCAAACATCATTAAACTCACGGCTGGCAAATTGAGACAACACATGCTCC
This sequence comes from Carpinus fangiana, assembly GCA_006937295.1. Lineage (NCBI taxonomy): Eukaryota > Viridiplantae > Streptophyta > Magnoliopsida > Fagales > Betulaceae > Carpinus > Carpinus fangiana. Next base: position 273,982 of record CM017324.1, read on the forward strand.
AAAAAGTGCAAAGTGAACTAACACAAGCTCATGGGGTTTCAATTATTCTCAAAATATGTGTACTCCAAAATTCATAGGACTGCAATGTGATGAAAACAACCAAGGCTTGAATCGAAATGTGCAATTATTATTATATTTTATTATTATTATTATTTTGTGTAGGCTATGCAATGCTCGACTCCCTTAAACTTCTAAATGACTTATGTAATGAGTGTTGAGCTAGTGACTCCCAAACCAAATGGTTTTAGGGCACTAGATGTAGAGACATCCCTAAGGGCCTAATTACTCAAGTCAAAAAGAGCTACGAAGCCTACCAAGCAATACAATCACTCAGCTGGAATTTTCATCTTTTTACATGAACACTCATTGCTTGCTGAGACAAGAGGTCTGGTTACTCAATGAGAAGCTCAACTCATGATGATATTTTTTTTTTTTTAGCCAAGGTTTTCCTCATCACATCTACCTACAAATCTCCAAAGACACACTCCCCTTAAGTCAAATCTTATACCCCACAGACCCTAATGATAGTGTTCATGTGAAAAATCAATCAAACATGTGGAGTCCTTCTTATCCAACACATGAGTCAAACACTAGGATTTCTAGTGATATGCAGTGTTCAAACAAGTTAAACACACCAATGACATGCAATCCACAATTATGATGTAAGTCATGCCTAATCAACAACATAGCAATTTTTTTTTTTTTTAACAAAAACAAACAACACACATTATCAAATGATTGGTGCCAAATATTGTATATTTGACCCCCTTAACTTATACTTGCTAAGCCTTTAGCACTGTTAATATCTAACTTTTGTAGTTGTTTTTAGTGTTTTATGGTGTGCAAGTCATTGCATCAATACATGGCTACCAAAAGGAAAAATCAACTTGAAGAAGATGCCATAAAGTTACTGCCAGTGCGTTTGAATGCACTTGGTGCGTTCGAACGCACCTGCGGTCGAACGCAGGGACCACATTCGAACGCAGGTCCAGTCAGCCCGCGTCTCACGCATCTTGCCCTAGCCGGCCCTACGATTCCATCGCTTCTAGCTGGCGCCGCGGTAGTTATCTGCGTTCGACCGCAGAACCTACGATCGAACGCATTTTTATTAGTGCATTCAAACGCAGGGGCTAGTTCGAACGCAGCCCTGTGATCTGGTAGCACACCAGACTTCTATAAATAGTCCCACTCTTCCATTTTTTCAAGAGCTTTTCTTTTTGGGCGATTTTTAAGAGTGGTTTGCCATTGTAGGCCCTGCTCTGCCCTGTTTAATTGAACCTTTACCTTATTTTATTTTAATGCACTCTTTTACTCTTTCCTTGCTTTATTGTTACATGGGTGGCTAAACATCTTCAACTAAGGTTGAAGATGAAGCCTCACCCTTAGTTTATTTCATGCCTTTACATTAAATGCATTTACTTTCCGTCTTTTAATTTTTCCATACTCGTTCATTTAATTTCTGTGACAAAAGTTAAGTGGTTGTTGTTTTTGATGCATTGATAGTCATCCTTTGTTGTGTTCCAAGCCGGGTGCACAACGAGTGTTTGATGTTTGATTCAGTATCAACTGTGATCCAAGGATATAGTGGATGATTTTATCAATAATCAATACTCGTTGTAGCTCCTTAACGGTAAACACACTATTTGATTTGACTTGCGTCATTAACTGCAATAGAGTGTGTTTGAGGGCTTAATTCGATAGGCGGAAGGTGTGTGTGTTTTATGTTTAGGCTAACTCTTTATATTGGGTGAGGTTAGTCTTTAACCTTAGTTAATTTTATCCATTCCTTTACGTTTTTAGAATAGTTTAATTTCTACACGTTTTATGTTTGATAATACTACTCACTTTGGGACTCGGTTAAAATATATTTAATTTAAGAGTAATATTAGTTTTTTTTGCAAAACTCCGTTCTCTGTGGTTCGATCTCGGTACTTGCGCAACGCTATACGACCTAACGGTTCGTGCTATTGCGAGTACCCAAATTTGGTACGATCATCAAATAAAAGGACTGAAATGTCTGCCCCATCCCCAAACTAAAATGACACATTGTCCCCAATGTGTCTAGAAATACAATACCAGAGGAACGGCGCAAGTCAGGCACAATGTATGAATGCTTCCCTAAACTTGAATGGCAGACACTTGACCTGAAAAGCACAAGAAAAGCAAACACAAAACAGACCAACAAGATCAAATAACACAGAAAATAATGAGGGTTACCTCCCACAAACGCTAAGTTTAAAGTCTTCAGCCAGACTCTCCATAGGAGACGACAATCACTCTGAATAACTTGGATCCTTCAATAAAGTCGTCTCAACCACCATACTCCTCAGCTCCAAGAATGGTTTTAATCTTTTTCCATTTACCTTAAAGGTGTTACCATTCTTGGGATCCTCAATCTCGATGGCCCCATGAGGAAAAACTGACCTAATGATAAATGGGCCCGTCCATCGAGATTTGAGTTTGCCTGGGAATAAATGCAACCGTGAATTCTAAAGAAGGAATTTCTGACCAAGCTTAAAAGATCTCCTAAATATGCTCTGGTCATGAGCCTTCTTCATCTGTGCCTTGTACATCCTCACACAATCATAAGCATCATTCCTCAACTCCTCTAATTCATTGAGTTGGAGCTTTCTTTGTGAGCCAACCTTCATATGATTGAATTTTAGCTACTTGATGGCCCAATATGCTTTATGCTCCAACTCCACGAGAAGATGACACGCCTTCCTGTACACAAGCCGATAGGGTGACATCCCAATCGAGGTCATGAATGCTGTTATGTATGCCCGCAGTGCATCACTCAATCGCAGAGACCAATCTTTTCTATTGGGGTTCACAGTCTTTTCCAATATATGCTTGATCTCGATATTGGAAACTTCAACTTGTTCACTTGTCTGTGGGTGATATGGGGTGGCAACCTTATGAGTGATGAAATACTTCTTCATCAACTGCTCAAAAATCCAATTGCAGAAATGCTTACCTTCATCACTAATGATTGCTTGAGGTGTACCAAAATGAGCAAAGATACTGTCTCTCAAAAATTGGACCACAACTCTGTGGTCATTGGTCTTGCATGCAACAGCCTCCACCCACTTGGACACATAGTCCACAGCAACCAAGATGTACAAATAGCCATAGAAGTTCGGGAAAGGTCCCATGAAATCAATGCCCCATACGTCAAAAATCTCAACAATCAAAATGGGATTGAGGGGCATCATATTCCTCCTAGAAATACTCCCTAGCTCTTGACCGTGCCCACAAGATGTGCAATAAGCATGAGCATCTCTAAACAGGGTAGGCCAATAAAATCCACACTACAAAATCTTTGCAGCGATCTTCTTAGCACTGAAATGGCCTCCACATGCATGATCATGACTAAAGGAGATGACATTGGATTGGTCATGCTCAGGTATACACCTCCTAATGATCTGATCGGGACAATACTTGAACAAATAAGGATCATCCCAAAAAAAATACTTCACCATGGACAAAAAATTAAATTTATCTTGTCGCCCCCAATGCAAAGGCATTTGGCCGGTGACAAGATAGTTCACTATGTCAGCAAACTATGGTGCGGGATTGTGAGCAATGTGCATCAATTGCTCATTAGGGGAGGTCTCAGAGATTGGTGTGGTGTCCTCGGTGTAATCCACAGTCAACCTAGACAAATGATGCGCCACCACATTTTTGGAACCCTACTTATCTCGAATCTCTATGTCAAACTCTTGAAGTAACAAAATCCATCAGATAAGATGAGATTTAGCATCGTTTTTGGAAAAAAAGATACTTCAATTCAGCGTGATCCAAGTAGATGATGACTTTAGATCCTAACAGATAGGATCTGAACTTGTCTTGTGCAAAAATGACTGCCAACAACTCCTTCTCAGTGGTGGAGTAATTGAGTTGTGCATCGTTCAGAGTTCTGCTCGCATAGTAAATGACATGGGGGAGTTTATCAACACACTGCCCCAAAACAGCTCCAATAGCAAAATCTGATGCGTCACACATGATCTCAAAAGGCACACTAGTTGGTTGGCTGAATAATAGGTGTGGATGTCAGAATCTTTTTTAGAGCCCCGAATGCTTGCTTACACTCCTCATCAAATACAAATGGGGTCTCCTTCACCAACAACTTGCACAAGGGCCTAACGATCTTGCTGAAATCTTGTATAAACTGCTTGTAGAATCCTACATGGCCCAGAAAAGAACGAATCTCAACTGTACGTGGGGGTGGAAGGTTGGAAATCAGGTCCACCTTCGCTTTGTCAACCTCAATCCCCCGGTGAGATATGACATGCCCTAGTACAATCCCCTGCTTAACCATAAAATGGCACTTCTCTCAATTAAGCACAAGGTTCTTCTCCTTGCATTTCACCAAGACCAACGTGAGATGGTGCAGACACTCCTCAAAAGATGAACCAAAGACAGAGAAGTCATCTATGAAAATCTCAAGGAAACGTTCTACCACGTCAAAAAAGATACTGATCATGCATCGCTGAAAAGTGGCAGGTGCATTGCATAACCCAAAGGGCATGTGACGGTAGGCGAACGTCCCAAAAGGACATGTGAATGTTGTCTTCTCCTGATCTTCGAAGTTCACAGGGACCTGGTTATATCTAGAATAACCATCCAAAAAGTAGTAGTACTCGTGCCCAACCAAGTGCTCCACCATCTGATCAATAAATGGAAGTTGGGAATGATCATTCCTAGTGGCGGCATTAAACTTGCGGTAGTCTATGCATACTCTCCATCTCGACTGAATACGAGTTGGAACCAACTCGTCATCCTTATTCTTCACTACTGTCAATCTAGCCCGCTTTGGCACTACATGAATTGGGCTCACCCACTTGCTGTCAGAGATTGGATATATAATCACTACATCCAGCAACTTAATAACTTCCACCCTCACAACCTCTTGCATAGCTGGGTTGAGTCTTCTCTATGGCTCCCTCGATGGCTTGGCATTCTCCTCCAAATGTATCTTGTGCATCACCACCAAGGGGTGGATCCCCTTAATATCCTCAATGGTCCAGCCGATAGCTTCCTTGTGCTCTCTTTAGACATTCAATAACTTCTCCTCTTGAGCATCCACCAAATTTGAAGCTATGATCACAGGCAAAGACTCTGTTGGACCTAGGAACTTATACTTAAGGTTGTTCGGTAAAGGCTTAAGTTCCTTCTTGAGGGAATCGGGTACTACGGTCTCCTCCTTCTCATTGCTCACTAGAGGAGCAGTCTCCAAAATCGCACCCGCTTGCTCAATTAACTTGTCCAAGTCTAAATCTTCTCCGAACTGAGCAAAGCATGCCTCCAGGTGGTCTTCTATGCTTGATTCTTCAACAACTTCTTCCATAATCTCCTCAATCAAGCATACTTGTTGCACTTCATCATATTCCAGTGGTTTCTCCTTGATATGAAAAATATTTAGCTCCACTGTCATATTTCCAAAGGAAATCTTCATCACCCCCGTCCTACAATTTATCAGGGCGTTAGCCATAGCTAAGAATGGTTGCCCAACAATCACCGGTATTTGACTCCCTAAGTTTTGAACCAGCTTCGTATCAAGCACAATAAAATCCAAGGGGAAAAACTTATCCACCTTGATCAGTACATTCTCAACTATTTCCCATGGAACCTTCACCGACCTGTTAGCCAATTGTAGTGTCATGGAAGTGGGCTTCAACTCTCCTAGTCCCAACTACACATAGACTGAGTAGGGCAACAAATTAACACTCACTCCCAAATCCAATAATGCCATCTCAATCTGGCTGACTCCAATCATGCAAGTAATGGTAGGACACCCAGGGTCCTTGTACTTGAGGGGTAACTTGCATTGCAGGACTGAACTAACCTGCTTGGTCAGGAATGCCTTCTTTGGGACATTTTTCTTCCTCTTCACAATAATCAAGTCCTTCAAGAACTTGGCATATGAAGGTACTTGTTGGATGGCGTCAAAAAATGGGATATTGATTTGGACTTGCTTGAACACCTCTAGAATGTCCTCAAACTTCCCTCCTTTCTTGGGCGCTTGTAATCTCTGAAGATACGGTGCTTTAGGTACAAACTTCCTCGGAGGATCCCTAACAATGGGGGTGGCTGTAGATGGCTCAGCATCTTTTTCTTCCTTGTTGACACTCTCTTCCCCTTCTTGCCCAGCAAGGTCTGCTTCTGGCTCCACCACCCGATTGTCCACTTGTCTCCCTAACCTCAGTGTGACAATCGCCTGCACATGCTCCTACCAGTGTGCCTGACTTGAAGAATTTCCAATCGCAAACGCTTTTGGATTGGGCACGGGCTGACTTAAGAGCTTTCCCTTATCTCTCCCACCCAGATGATTGGCTAACTGTCCCATCTGCATCTCCAACTTGGCAATCACCTAGGTGTTTACCATGGTGGCACTCTTCACATCACTGATTGATTGACTAGTCATTTTCATAAAATCTTTGAGGGTCTCTTTCAATGATTGTGACACTAGCGTTGGGGCTTGAGTGGGGGCTTGGTAAGCAGATGCTGACACTGGCTAAGCTGAGAGAATCAAGAAGGCTATTGATTGTGAGAATGATGAGAAACTCCTTCCTGATTCGACGACTGTTTCTGCTTTCAAGAAAAATTAGGGTGGTTCCGCCACCCCGGATTATAGGTCTCAGAATGTGGTCCATTAGACTGCTTTCGATAATCATTGAAAGCGTTCACTTCTTCCATCGGGTACTCAAAAAATACCAGCATAGATGGACAATTTTGTGCTGAGTGCATAGGACTAGCACAGACAGAACAACTATCAACATTGAATGTGTTGGCAGCATTGATGGACTGACCTATGGAAAGAGCCACTAACTTCTTGGTGAGTGCATCTATCTTCATGTTCAACTCAGTTTCTTCTTTCAACTCATAGATGCCTTCTTTCTTGGGGGTACGAGTGGATTTATCCAGAAGACCCAAAAAATCCCACACTTGTGAGCTGTCGGTCAACTTGTCCAATGCCTTATATGCTGAATCCCCCATCAACCTTAAGAATGCCCCCTGTTCATCGACTCGATCATGCTACGGTTGGGCTGGGTCAACCCTTGGTAGAAGAATTGAATGAGTCTCCACTTCCCATATCCATGTGGAGGGCACCTTATCAACAATTCCTTGAAACACTCCCAACTCTCAGAAAACTTCTCATCTTTCTCCTGAGTGAATGAACTAATCTCCTTTCTGCACTCATTCACTTTAGACATTGGGAAAAACTTATTGTAAAATTTATTCAACACGCTTTCCCAAGATGTAATAGACCCGGGTGTATTGGAATCCAACCATGCCTTGGCTCTATCGTGAAGAGAAAAAGGGAAAAGTCTAAGATGGACCGACTCCTCAGAGAAGTTCTGGAACTTGAATGTGACACACATGTCTTTGAACTTCTTCACATGGCCGTAGGGGTTCTCATTATCTAAGGCATGAAAAGAAGGTAGGAGTTGAATGACATGCGGCTTTAGATCAAAGTGAGTGGCATTGGTGGGTGGCAATACTATACACGAGTGGGAGTTTGTCACAACAGGTGTGAACAAATCCCTGAGTGATATAGTGAAATCCACATTCCAAGCCCTAGCTTGCTCTAAATTCTCAACTCTCGCGTCCTCATTCTTAAACCTAGGTTGCTCCACATTCTTGGGTATGTTATCTCATTGGTCTCCCATTTCACCTCACATCTCACTCTCAACAGGTGCTCTCATAGTTCTCCTAAGAGTTCTATCAATTTCGGGATCTAAGGGTATCAAATCTAAGTTCAGGGATCTCTGACCAAGCATACACCAAACAAACAGGGCAAAGAAAAATAAATAAAATAACTAAGCAAAATAAAGTGTTCACAAAAATAAAGAACAACAGACAAAAGATAAAAAAGAAAATGGGCATAGAAATAAATAAATAAAGAAAAATAACAAAAATATAAATAAACTAAAAAAAAACAAAAACGTGGTGCTTAGCTCCTTCAAGTCTGTTGTTGCTGACTGCGGAGATGCGCTTGAGTGTAGGTAAGGTGCGATTGAGCGTAGTCTTGCAAGACTTTGGTAGTCTGATCGTGCGCTCGATCATCATTGATGTGATATCAAGCGTGAAGGTGGAATGCGCTCGAGCGTCAACGAGTTGCGCTCGAACGTCTGTCTGCTGTGCGCTCGCACGCGAGTGAGGGAATGTCGAGCATAGGAGCGCACGTACTGCTGTGATATGCCCAAGTGCGCTCGAGCGCAGGTATGCTGCGCTCAATCGCACTGACAGAGATCAACTTTCCAAATTTTCAACAAACACAAAACACCCATTTTTTTCTTCTTTTTGTTTGATCAAAATAGAGATAAAAAAAAAAAAACAAAAAAAAAACAAAAAAGAAAAAAAAAAAGAATAAACAAAATTGCAAAAACAAGAAATCTAACTAAACTAGTAGAAAAATAAAATCAATTCAAATAAAATAAATAAATTTCTACAAAATCAAACAACTCCCCGGCAACAGCGCCAAAATTTGATGTACAAATTTAATTGTACTCGCAATAGCACGAATTGTTTGCAATACAATGTTGTGCAAGTGCGAGGCCGATCCACAGGGAGTTGTGTTTTGAAAAAAACCAATTCTCTAATTAAATTAATTCTATCTTAACCTAGTTCCGAAATTGGGTGATTTTGTTGTGCAAAAACACTAACATAAATGATTTTAAAACAACAACGGAAAAACACTAAGGTTTCAGAATCCGCCTCACCAAATCAAACAATACATTCTCTCATTTTACGCATACAATCGATAATTAAAAGCGTTTTAAACAAAGTTCAAAAGTCATGAACATGCATGTAAAATCGTTCGATGAATCTATCAGTTAAAGAATCACAATAAGTATTTAATTGAGATCAAATCATCCACCGTATCCGTAGATCACGATGGATATTAGTCTCAATCCAATCACTCGATGTACCCCTAGACGAAGCACACCGAATATTGAACTATGCGTGAAATCTATAAAGTGCTCAATCACATAAAGTAAATAAAGCAATTGAATTAACTTCAAACAACAAATTTGTAGAATGTAAATGTATATCAATGACAAGGCTTCATCTTCAACCTTAGTTGAAGGTTTTAGCCTCTCATGATAACAAAAGTCATGCTGAAATATATTGGAATCATAAAGAAACAGAATCTTACAATGGAAAACGTTCCAAAAGCTAATGAACGACTAAAAGTCATGTTCTGTGCTCTAAACGGCACCTCCCAATCTAGGGTTTACAAAAGAAAAGAATGTATATATAATAACACAAGTCTAGGGTTTCGCGCTGCCAGGTCAGCGCAAGTGCGCTCGAGCGCACACTGGTCTTCAAGGCTCCTGCGACGTGCGCCTAAGTGATGGCGCTAGGGCTAGGCCTGACGTGGGCTTTACACTGTTTTGTATCCTCTTGAGCTTGAGCATAGATGCGCTCAATCGCAGCATTTGTGCACTCGATCGCACTGCCAGGGACCTTCGACTCCTTTAGATTATTTCCACCCTTAAACTGCATTTTTATGTCAATGACCTGCAACACACTAAGACACCAAAAACTAACAAAAACATTTGAAAATAACACAGCTAAGAGCTTAACACGCATAAGTTTAGGGGCCCAAATATACAATTTTTGGCACACATCACAGGGCATCCCCCAAACTTGAACACCAAAACACCTGTCGACAACTAACAGCAATCTTTTCTCACAGGAACAAACATCAGAAGGTTAATTACTGTTAGAAAAACAAAATGACAATAAAAACTAAAGGTAACAATGGGTTGCCTCCCACAAGTGCTAAGTTTACAGTCTTCAGCTAGACTATCTACTACAAGTGTGTTTCAAAATCCAGCCGGCCTACGATAATTGGTAAACACAGCAAATGCAATAGTGAGAATGGTATGCTTTGGCTTGTGATCGTACCAAATTTAGGTACTCGCAAGAGAACGAACCGTTAGGTCGTATAGCGTTGCGCAAGTACCGAGATCGAACCACAGAGAACGGAGTTTTGTAATTAAAAACTAATACAACTCTCAAATTAAACGTATCTTAACCTAGTCCCAAAGAGGATTGATTTCGAACAATTAAAAGTGCAGAAATTAAATTAAAATGAAAAATGTAGGGATAAAAGTAACTAAGGTTAAAGATGAACCTCACCCAATAAAGATAAACTTAATACATTAAACACTCATTCTCCGTTTTTAAACTTTAAACCCTTCAACACATTCTATTGTGGTAATTGACACAAGTCAAACCGAATAATGTGTTTACCGTTAAGGAGCGACAATAAGTATTGATTATGGATAAAATCATCCACTGTATCCTTGGATCACAGTGGATATTGAATCACAACCAAACACTTGTTGTGCACCCGGCTTGGAACACATCACCGGATGACTATCAATGTATCAACAACACACAACCATTCAATTATTTGTCACAGAAATTAAATGACGAATGCGGAATTAAATAACGGAAAATAAGCATAAAATGTAAAAGCAAGAAATATAAACTAAGGGTGAGGCTTCATCTTCAACCTAAGTTGAAGATTTTAGCCACCCATTGAA
>CM017324.1:288569-366212 GCA_006937295.1 Carpinus fangiana
AAAGGGGTCAAATATACACAATTTGACACTGATCAGCTTGCCAAGGTCAAAAGGGTAATGGTCGTAGCTAGAATAACTGTCAAGCACATAGAAGTAAGGATATCCAGCTAACCATTTCATAAACTGATCAAAGAATGGGGGAGGGAAATGATCTTTCCTTGTAAGGGCTTTCATCTCACTATAATCGATGCACCCTTTCCATCCTGTCTGAACTAAAGTGGAGAACCACTCATTATCCTTTTTCCTTCCCATGATCACACTCGGTCACCTAGGCCACAGATGAATGGGTCCAACCCATTTGCTCACAGAAATTAAGTCGGGAGGCTCAGCTGCTGATGAATAAGGTGTGGGGAATGATAACTTAGTGGTTTCCCCACACTCCGGCTGCATCTCATAAATGGCCTCATCTTGCTCAACTAATTCATCTAAGTTCACATTATATCCTAATTGAGCCAAACTTTCTAGCACGGTGTAGTGACCCAAATTATTAACTAGGCATAAGTAGCTTAGTTAGGGGAATTAATTTGGGCTTTGGGCGACTAAGGACACTAGAGGGGCAATTTGGACTTTAGGACGGACATTCGCTAGGTCGGCGGACGTACGCTGCTATTTGTAGTGCGGATGTACGCTCTGCAAACCGTACAGGCAGACGTACATGGGACCTTTAGATGTACCCTACTTTTGGAATACCCTCTGGTTAATACCTGGACGTATGAGGCAGCCTTTGGACCGCTGGACGAAGACCACCGGACGTACGCCCCTTTGGCTGGACGTCCGCTACTTTGCCAGGGGAGTTGTTGGTAGCCCTCTCCTATAAATACCCCCTTCCCCCTTTTCATCCTTCACTCATTTTCAGACGCCCCTAGGCTGCCAGTGTGAGTTTCCAAAGTGTTGTGAGTGTTTTGTGAGCATGTGTGAGGCGTTTGGATGTTTCGAAACGTTCGTGAGGCAGAACTCTTGTGGTTTTGTTTCAAGGAGGTAACGTTCGATCCTTAGCTTTTAATTACATCATTATGCTGCTCGTTTTATGTTTAGTTGTAGTTACTAGCTTAGTTACACTTTAAAACTTCTTTAGGTTAGCATTTTCGTTAGCTTAGCGTTGTTACGTTGCATGGAGGTTGCATACTAGACTAGAAAGTTTTAAGGTGTTCCTAATAGCCCTAGAAGTCGGAGAATAGGCGGACATTAGAGAGAAAATGAGGTTCTCCCTGAGAACCCACTTAGCGGATGTACGGTGTTGTGTCGGAAGTACGGCCCGTTGTGACACGGTGGACATACGGCCCCGAGCTCGGACGTACGGTCAGTGTGAGACAGGAAAACCCTATTTTCACCAACCATCCCATAACTCCTATTTTCCTTACTTTAGAGTTTTTTTAGTGGAATTAGGACAAATAGAAGGTTTTCCATAGATTTGGAGAACTCGGATCTTTCGGAGTTTTCAGAGACGCTTATCGATCCAGGTGGGTTTTAACTCACATAACGCTCATTGCTATTTTCCATGCACTGCACATCTATTTTGTGTATCGAGAAAACATGCATATTTTACAACTCTCACAGTTTGAACTTATTGCACATGAACTCTGTCATTTTGAGAAAAAACGTTGTTCTGAACATGTTAACCAAGTGAGACTTGTAGAATGACATGCATGTAAAATACAGACATGATAATTGCATCGTATGACATGGTACACCAGTACATGCAGTAGTATTGGTCATGGGCTTACTATACATGTTAGCTTTATGGTCAAATGTGTGTGTTATACGGGGCTTTGGATCCTTTGGTTTCGTGACCTTGATGCAACCATTCCCAATGGTTCGGTCACTATAAGAAGGACATCATTAGTTGGTGAGGGCCACTCGGGGTCTGACTAAATCGTGCCACTAATGCTACGTACAGTATGCTCTGCAATGGCTGGGGCACTGGCATTGTATTATATGTCCCTCGGGATAACATCAACCCTACTGAGAATGGGTAATATCTCGGGTAAAACATATTGTTGAACTATGACTGTTGTTTATATCGTATGCATATATCATTACTATACATATATCACGCATGAATAAGCTGTCATGATGGAACTGTTGTTGCTTATTAAACATCTGAGTTCATTACTAAAACTGGCATGGGTATTATATGTGTTAAAAGTCACTAAGTCTTAGACTTATCCCTTTTATTTATGTCTTTCTCCATCATTACGAATAATTGCGCGATTTAGCTGCACTTGCTGAAGATGCCATCGGAGAGTACTTGGTTGATTGCTCAGGACCTGATCTGAGTGATCTTTGAGGATATGGATCCCGTTTGGCTTAGGACGATGTGGGAAGATGGAGGATCTGCCCGTGCAGACATGATAGAGATTTTGATTTCACTAGCTCTGTTGAAGCTTAGTTTTAGGCTTTGATCTGTTGATCTTTTGTGAACAACGTTTGCATTATTATTTTAGGTTGTATCTATTTCCTGTTGATGGTCTAATGACCAAAACATTTGATGACTATTTATGATATTGATGATGTATTACTTTATCTTTAGTATTGTTGTGTGATGTTTCAATTACTGTCTCTTAATCTCATAGTCTTGGTAAAGTCTTCTGCTGCAGTTTTCTCGTTACGACGAAGAAAGTGATTTCCCGGAGGTCGTGTCCTGGAGGGACATGGCTAGGATGGCGCGCCGTGGGATCAATTACTAGTTAATTGATTTGCCCATCGGGCAGGGCGTCACACACGGTGTCCTCCAAACTTGGCTCAACTACACTCCTAGCTGGCTCAAGTAACCTATCAAAGTCTATGTCTCCTCCACACTGAGTGAAACACTCTATCTCAGGATCCTCCATACTCGGCTCATGCATAGTTTCAGCCTACTGAAGTAGCTTACTAAAATTAAGATAACCTCCAGATGGTGCAAAACACTCTATCTTAGGGTCCTCCAAGCTAAACTCATGCAAAACCCCAACTTTCCCAATTAGCCTGTGAAGGTCTAGGTCATTTTCATCGTGAACAAAGTACTCCACCTCAGGATCCTCTAAGCTAAACTCACTTACTAGCTCATCAATGATCTCTTCAATTAAGCACACAGGGTGGACCTCATCATAATCGAGTGGCTGGTTATTGATGTTAAATATGTTGAGCTCCAATGTCATATTCCCAAATGAGATCTTCATCACCCCCGTCCTACAGTTGATTAGGGTGTTAGCCGTAGGTAAGAAGGGTTGCCCTAAAATCACTGGAATCTGGCTCTCAGTATTATACACTGGCTTCGTGTCTATCACTATGAAGTCCACAGGGAAATAAAACTTGTCAACCTTGATCAATACGTCCTCAATTATTCCCCTTTGTCTCTTCATTGGTCTGTCAGCCAATTGGAGCATCATAGAAGTAGGCTTCAATTCTCTCAACCCCAGATGTAGATAAATTGAATAGGGCAGGAGATTCACACTTGCTCCCAGATCCAACAATGCCCTATTAATCTGGTTGGACACCTAGGGTCCTTATACTTAATTGGCAACCTGCGCTGGAGGATGGAACTCACTTGCTCGGTCAGATATGCTTTCTTTGGGACATTTGTTTTCCTTTTGATTGTGACCAAATCCTTCAAGAATTTAGCATATGATGGCACTTGCTGAATTGCATCCAAAAATAGGATGTTTATTTGAACTTGCTTAAACAACTCCAAAATTTCAACAAACTGCACAATCTTCTTTGAAGTTTTCAATCTCTCAGGATATGGAGCTTTAGGTACAAACGACCTAGGAGGATCCTTAACAATGGGGGTGACTTTAGATGGCTCAGCATCTCTTTCCTCCTTGTTGTCACCCTCTTCCCTACTTGCCCAGCAAGGTCTGCTTCTAGCTCTACCACCTAATTGTCAACTTGTCTCCCATACCTCAGTGTGACAATTGCAAGTACATGCTCCTACCCATGCACCTGACTTGAAGAATTTCCAGTCGTAAATGCCTTAGGATTGGTCACAGGCTGGCTTGGTAACTTTCCCTTATCTCTCTCACCTAGGTGATTTGCAATTTGTCGAATCGGGCTCTCCATCTTTGTAATTGCTTGGGTTTTGACCATGGTTGTATTCTTCACCTCCTGTATGGCTTGGCTATTGATCATCGTGGAATTCTTGAGCTCATGTATCATCTGGCCATTTGCTTGAATGAATGTCTTCAATGTGTCTTCTAGAGCTAACTGTGATGAAGATGCAAGTGCTTGAGATGTAGACTGATTTTGCTACTACGCATGAATTTTGGGAGGATATTGATTTTGAGCATTATGAGGTGCTCCTCCCTGATTTAACTGCCTCTGCTTCCATGAAAGATTGGGGTGGTTTTGCCACCCTGGGTTGTAGGTCTCTGAATAAGGTCCATTTGACTGCTTTCGATAATCATTGAAAGCGTTCACTTATTCCATAAAAGATGGACAATTCTGTGCTGAGTGCATAGGACTAGCACAGATGGAACAACTATCAGCAGTGAAAGTGTTGGCAGCATTTATGGACTAGCCTACGTTGAGAGTGTCAAGCCTTTTGGTGAGCGCATCTATCTTTATGTTCAACTCCGCTTCTCCTTTCAACTCATAGATGCCTCCTTTCTTGGGGTTACGAGCAGATTTATCCTAACAAATCGAAAAATCCCACTATTGTGAGTTTTCGGATAGCTTGTCCAAAGCCTTATATGCTAAATCTCCCGTCAAACTTAAGAATGCCCCCTCGTTCATTGACTCAATCATGCTATGGTTGGGCTGAGTCTGCCCTTAGTAAAAGAATTGAATGAGTCTCCACTTCTCATATCCATGTGGAGGGAATTTGATTAGCAAATCTTTGAAACGCTCCCAACACTCAGAAAACTTCTCATCCTCCTCCTTAGTGAAAGAACTAATCTCCTTTCGGGCCTCATTCACTTTAGGCATTGGGGAAAACTTATTGTAGAATTTACTCAACAAGCTTTCCCAAGATGTAATAGGCCCGAACGTGTTGGAATCCAACCATGCCCTGGCTCTACCTTGAAGGGAAAAAGGGAAAAGTCTAAGGTGGACTGACTCTTCTTAGAAGTTCTGGAATTTGAATGAGGCACATGAAATGAAGGTAGGAGTTGGATGACATGTGGTTTTAAGTCAAAATGGGTGGTATTGGTTGGTGGTAGCAGTATACACGAGTGGGAACTAGTTACAACAGGTGTGAACAACTCCTGAAGTGATGTAGTGAAGTCCACATCCAAAGCTCTAATTTGTTCTTCATTCTCCGGTCTCGCATCATGGTACTCCACATGCTCCTCTTGATTTGAATTTCTCTGGTTGTCCCCTATCTCAACGAGTGTTCTACGACTTCTCCTAATATTTTTCTCTAGGTCGGGATCTAAAGGTATTAAAGCTAAGTTTTGGGATCTTCGACCAAGCATACACAAAAATTAAACTAACTAAACAATAAATTATTTACAAAAATTTAATAACAATAGATAAAAGACAGGCACAACAAAATAAACAATTAAAGAAAAATAACAATAAACCAAAAATAAATCAAAAACTTTATACTTAGCTGCCTCTGGTCTGTTGGTGCTTGATGAGTGCTTAATATTGTATATTTGGGCCCCTTAACTTATGTTTGTTAAGCTCTTAGCTATGTCTTTTTCTAATGTTTTGGTTAGTCTTGGTGTTTTAGTGTTTTTCAGGTTTCTACGTTGCATTTGGGGCTAATGCCATTAAATCTGGGGCTTAAAACAGTTTGGGGAGCTTTTGCAGCAAAATTGAGTCGAGCGATGATTTGCACCAGATAAGTCCCACCAAAATGACCATATCTAGAGCTGTAGAACTCTGATTGGGGTGATCTTGGTGTCTTTGGAAAGTTAGCTCGAAGATATACAAAATCATATTTCACAAGATTTGTCCAATTCTGAAGTATGTGTGCTCGAGCGCACATCGAGTGCGATCGAGTGCACTTGTGCCCATAAGATGCAGAAATTCATGCACGAGTGGGATCGAGCGCACCTAAGTGCGATCAAGCACACTCGGCCGACCCGGCAACACTAAAACCCTAGAACTAGCTTATAAATACTATCTTTTTCATTGTAAACACACTGGGGAGCACCGTAGAGTCCAAAACTTCGACATAGAGTCGTTCTTGAGCTTTTCGAACGCTTTTCTTTGTAATTTTTTTGTTTCTTTATGATTTCAATGGATTTCTTTATGTATTTTGTTATCATGAGAGGCTAAAACCTTCAACAAAGGTTGAAGATGAAGCCTCATCATTAATTAACTCGTTATTTCTCATGTTTTTGTTTGTACAATTCTCAATTTATATAATGTATTGTCGTTTCAATCTAGTTATGTGACAAAACTTGTATTGATTGTTGTTTATAGAATCATTAAAACATTGGATATTCGTTGTGTTTCATCCAGCAGATACATCGAATCTTTTGATTGAAATTAGATATCCATTGTCTTTCGTTATTCAAACGGATACATTGGATCTTTTGATCTCAGTTGGATATTCGTTGTCTTTTGCAATAGGGTTGGATTCATCGAATCTTTCAATAGGATTTTATAAAAACAATAGAAAATGCTTAAGGTTTAACTTTTGACGAATGTATGAACAAAACATGAGAGTGAGTTTTGATTTGATAAGGTGGATTCAAAAAACCTTAGTGCCTTTACTATTTAAGCAATTTCGTTTTTTCTTAATTTATATTTTTGCACAACCAACTTCGAATTTCGGAACTAGGTTAAAATAGGATTTATTCGAATAGAAAATTGCTTATTTTTACAAGAACACAAATTCCCTGTGGATCGACCTCGCATTTTGTACGCGCACTTTACTGCATACGACTCGTACATTTGCGAGTACTTTATTTTTGGTACATCAAATTTTGGCGCCGTTGCCAAGGAATTTGATAGTTTTTGTTGAAATTGATTTTTTGTTTGAATTGATTTTATTTTTCTATTAGTGAGTTAATTTTCTTGTTTTTAATTTTAATTTTATTTATTTATTTTGCAATTTTGTTTATTTATTTATTTTTATTTAAGTCTCTGTTTTGTTCTGACAAATAGAAAAAAAAAAAGAAGAAGTGTTTTTGGTGTTTGCTGCAGAATTTTGGAACTCAGCCTCTGCCGATCACGATCGATTGCATTCTAGTATCATCGAACGCACTCGTGACCACCTTACATGCCTGCGTTCAACAATTGCGAAATAGACACACGATCCTATAGCCGACTAATGCTCGAACGCAAGAGTTAGATGCTCGAACGCAATCACGATCGATCGCATCTATTGACGATCGAGCGCAGTCACGATTGATCACATACTACCAACGATCGAGCACAGGGCCGCAGTCAGCAGCTAAGCACCACCATTTTGTTTTTAGCTTTTAGTTGTGTTGTTTTTCTTTAATTATTTTTTTTTGTGCCTGTTTTTCTTTCATAGTTCATTTGTTTTCTTGATTTTAGTGATTATTTTATTTTTGCTTAGTTGGTTTATTTTGTTTGTCTTATTATTATTTTTTTTTTTGTAAAAAAAAAAATTAAAAACTTTTGTTTGGTGTATGCTTGGTCGGAGATCCCTAAACTTAGAGTTGATACCCTTAGATCCTGAAATTGATAGAAATCTTAGGAGAACTCGGAGAGCAACCGTTGTGAGTGAGATTAGAGGTGAATAGGAGACCAACATGAGAACATACCTGAGAATGTGGATCAACCCATATTCGAGAATGAGAATGCAAGAGCGGAAAACGGAGAGCAAGTCAGAGCATGGCACGTGGACTTCACTACATCACTGCAGGAATTGTTCACACCTATTGCGACTAGTTCCCATTCATGTATAATGTTACCACCCACCAATGCCACTCATTTTGATTTGAAGCCGCATGTCATCCAACTCCTACCTTCTTTTCATGGCCTGGATCATGAAAACCCCTATGGGCACGTAAAGAAATTCAAGGACATCTGCCCCACAATTAAATTCCATAATTTCTCTGATGAATTAGTCCACCTTAGACTCTTCCCTTTCTCCCTTCACGATAGAGCCAGGGCATGGTTGGATTCCAACACGCCCGGGTCTATTACATCTTGGGAAAGCTTGTTGAGTAAATTTTACAACAAGTTCTTCCCGATGTCGAAGGTAAACGAATACAAAAAATAGATTAGCTCTTTCACTCAAGAGGAGGATGAGAAATTTTCGGAGACTTGGGAGAGATTTAAGGATTTGTTGATAAAATGCCCTCCACATGAATATGAGAAGTGGAGACTCGTTTAATTCTTTTACCAAGGGCTATCTCAGCCAAACCGTAGCATGATCGAGTCAATGAACGGGGGGGCATTCTTAAGTTTGACGGGGGATTTGGCTTACAAGGCATTGGACAAGCTGGCCGACAGCTCACAAGTATGGGATTTCACGAGCTGTCGGGATAAATCTGCTCATACCCCAAAGAAAGTAGGCATCTATGAGTTGAAGGGAGAAACTGAGATGAATATGAAGATAGATGCGCTCACCAAGAGGCTTGATGCTCTCAGCACAGGTCCATCCATCAATGTTGCCCATACTTACTCTGTTGATAGTTGTTCCATCTGTGCGAGTCCTATGCACTTAGCACGGAATTGTCCATCTGCACAGGTTATTCTGAGTACCCGATGGAACAAGTGAACACTTTCAATGATTACCGAAAGCAGTCTAATGGACCTTTTTTTGAGACTTACAACCTGGGATGGAGGAACCATCCGAATTTTTCTTGGAAGCAAAATCAGTGAGGAGCACATCAGAATGCCACAAATCAATATCCTCCTAGATTTCATACACAACAGCAAAATCAGCCTATTTCTCAAGTGCCTGCATCTCCATCAGCTCTGGAAGAAACTATGAATACATTCATTCAATCGAATGGTCAGCTAATGCAAGAGCTTCAGAAGTCCACGATGATCAATAGTCAGGCTATACAGGAGGTAAAGAATGCAACTATGGTCAACACCCAAGCTATCGCAAAGATAGAGAGCCAGATTGGACAAATAGCAAACCATTTAGGTGAGAGAGAAAAGGGGACATTCCCAAGCCAGCCCATGCCCAATCCTAAGGCACTCACAATCGGAAATTCTTCAAATTCTGCACACGGGCATGAACAAGTGCAATCCATTGTCACACTTAGGTCAGGGAGACAAGTGGACAATAAAGTGGGTCAAGAAGAAGAAGACCGTGTTGAGCCACCAGGGAAAGAGAGTGGTGGAGATAAGGGGGAAAACGTTGAGCCTGCTAGAGCCATACCTAATATTGAGGATCCCCCGAGGTCATTTGTTCCAAAAGCCCCATACCCAGAGAGATTGAGAGCTCCAAAGAAAAATGCAGAATTTGCTAAAATTTTGGAGGTGTTTAAGCAGGTTCAGAAAAACATCCCGTTTCTGGATGCAATTCAGCAAGTGCCATCATATGCTAAATTCTTAAAGGATTTTCTCATGGTCAATAGGAAGAATAACGTCCCAAAGAAAGCATTCTTGACCGAGCAAGTGAGTTCCATCCTTCAGCGCAAGTTGCCCATTAAGTATAAGGACCCTAGGTGTCCAACCATTTCTTGCAGGATAGGAACCAATCAGATAGAAAGGGCACTGTTGGATCTGGGTGCAAGTGTGAATCTCCTCCCCTATTCAGTTTATCTACAGCTGGGGTTGGGAGAATTGAAGCCCACTTCTATGACACTCCAATTGGCTGACAGATCGGTGAAGAGACCATGGGGAATAATTGATGACGTATTGATCAAAGTTGACAAGTTTTATTTCCCTGTGGACTTCTTAGTGATAGACACAGAACCGGTGCAGAATGTTGGGAGCCAGATTCCAGTTATTTTAGGGCGACCTTCTACGGCTAACGCCTTGATAAACTGCAGGACGAGGGTGATGAAAATCTCATTAGGAAATATGATAGTGGAGCTCAACATATTTGACATCAATAAGTAGCAACTTGATTATGATGAGGTTCACCGAGTGTGTTTGATTGAAGAGATCACTGATGAGGCCGAAAATGAGTCTAGCTTGGAGGATCCTGAGGTGGAGTGTTTTACTCAAGATGAAAATGACCTAGACCTTGATAGGCTACTGGGGCAAGATGGTGTTTTGTATGAGGCTAGCTTGGAGGATTCTAAGATAGAGTGTTTTGCACCATCTAGAGGTATTCTTGATATTAGTGAGCTACTTCAGCAGACTAGACTTATGCATGAGCATAGTATTGAGGATCCTGAGATGGAGTGTTTTGCTCAGCATGGAGAAGACATGGATTTCAAAGGATTACTTGAGCCAGCTAGGGGTGTAGGTGAGCCAAGTTTAGAGGACACTGTGCTGGAAAGTTTTGCTCAATTAGGATATGATGTGGATTTTGAGGAGTTGGTTGAGCAAGCTGAGGCCATTTTGGATCCTGTTCCTGAGTTGCAGGTAGAATGTGGGGAAACCACTGAGTTATTATTCCCCACACCATATTCATCAGCAGTTGAGCTTCCCGAGTTGATTTCTGTGAGTAAATGGGTTGGACCCATTCATGTGTGGCCTAGGTGGCCAAGTGTGACCATGGGGAGGAAAAAGGATAACGAGTTGTTCCAAACTCGTATTCAGAGAGGATGGCCAGGGTGCATTCATAACAGCAAGTTGAAGGCCATCACAAGGAAAGATCACTTCCCTCCCCCATTCATTGATCCATTGGTGGCATGGTCAGCTGGATATTCTTACTACTGTGTGTTTAATGGTTACTCCAGCTACAACCATGTTACTTTGGATCTCGGCAAGCAAGAGAACACCACTCTCACATCATGCCTTTGGTGTGTTTGCCTATTGTCACATGCCGTTTGGATCATGCAACACACCTGCCATAGAAAGTCTGGCTGAAGACTGTAAACTTAACGCTTATGGGAGGCAACCCATTGTTCCTTTTAGTTTTTGTTGTCATTTGATTTGGTGTTCCTATTTTTTTTTTGTTGTTATTGTGTTTTTCAGGAAATCTGTCTACTGTTCAAGTTTGGGGGAGCTTTTTCCTACGTTACACCAAACTTACACAGCCCATCTGGTATTGTATCCAGACACATTGGGGACAATATGTCATTTTAGTTTGGGGGTGGGGTAGACATTGCTATCTTTTGCTTTGCTAAAAAATTAAAAAAAAAAAAAAAAATTGCTATGTTGTTGATTGGGCATGACTGAACATCATAACTATGGATTGCATGTCATTGGTGTGTTTAACTTGTTTGAACACTGCATATCACTAGAAATCCCTGTGTTTAACTCACATGTTGGTTTAGAGAGACTCCACGTGTTTGATTGATTCTTCACATGCACAGTAGCATTAGGGTCTGTGGGGTATGAGATTTAACTTAGGGGGAGTGTGGACAGACTTGCCGAGCTTTACATTAAGGAGATCATATGATTACATGGAATTCTGTGTCGATCGTGTCGGATCGTGATCCAAGATTCACCTCTAGATTTTGGCGGAGTTTACAGGAAGCACTGGGAACCAAGCTAACCTTCAACACAACATTTCACCATCAGACAGAAGGACAGACTAAACGGACGATTCAAACCTTGGAAGACATGTTGCGACTGTGTGTTTTGGATTTCAAAGGAAGCTGGATTCAATACATTCCGTTGATAGAGTTCGCTTACAACAACAACTATCATGCTAGCATCAAGATGGCACCCTATGAAGCCTTATACGGGAGGCAGTGTAGGTCACCATTGTACTGGGATGAAGTAGGAGAGCGAAAACTACTCGGACCAGAGATTATTCGAGACACTTTTGAGAAGATAACAGTGATTAAGCAGAGATTAGCAGTAGCTCAGAGTCGATAGAAGAGCTATGCCGATGTCAGACGACGAGAGCTAGAATTCGAGATCGGCACAAAGGTCTTTCTCAAGGTCGCCCCTGATCAGTGTCAAATTGTGTATATTTGACCCCTTTAACTTATATTTGTTAGGCCTTTAGCTTTGTTAATTTCTAATATTTTTGGTGATTTTAGTGTTTTGAGTTGTGCAGGTCTTTACAACAAAAGTTGGCCACAAGAGAGCAAAAAGACACTAAGTGAAGAATTGGACCCCTGCCAAGTGCGTTCGACCGCACTTGGTGCGTTCGAACGCACTTGCGGTCGAACGCAAAGACACGGTCGAGCGCAGTCCCCGTCAGCCCGCGTATCGCGCGGGTGCCCTAGGAGTCCATCGCTTCAGCATGCGCCGTTACGGTTCTCTGCGGTCGAACGCACATTGTGCGTTCGAACGCACAACTCAGTAGTACGTTCGAACGCACCTCCTGCGTTCGAACGCACTCGTAGGAAATTTTGCCTATAAATAGGACCCAAGGCCATTTGGTCGAAACACAATTCCTTTGGGGCGTTTTTGAGAGCATTTTGCTACTATTTGCATTGCTCCGCCCCTTTTCAGTTGTAAACTTTTATTTTACAGTTATTTTTAATGCATTATTTCAATTCTTTTATGTTTTATTGTTCAATGGGTGGCTAGAATCTTCAACTTAGGTTGAAGATGAAGCCTCACCCTTAGTTTAAATTTCGTGCTTTTATATTTTATGCTTATTTTCCGTTATTCAATTCCGCATTCGTCATTCAATTTCTGTGACAAATAATTGAATGGTTGTGTGTGTTGATGCATTGATAGTCGTCCGGTGATGTGTTCCAAGCCGGGTGCACAACAAGTGTTTGGTTGTGATTCAATATCCACTGTGATCCAAGGATACAGTGGATGATTTTATCCATAATCAAAACTCGTTGTAGCTCCTTAACGGTAAACACATTATTCGGTTTGACTTGTGTCAATTACCACAATAGAGTGTGTTGAAGGGTTTAATGTTTAAAAAACGGAAAGTGAGTGTTTAATGTATTTAGCTTATTCTTATTGGGTGAGGTTCATCTTTAACCTTAGTTATTTTTATCCCTGCAATTTCAGTTTGATTTTATTTCTGCATTTTTTTTTTTTTTTGTTCGAAATCAACCCTCTTTGGGACTAGGTTAAGGTACGTTTAATTTAGGAATTGTATTAGTTTTATTTACAAAACGCTGTTCTCTGTGGTTCGACCTCGCACTTGCACAACACTATATTGCACACGATTCGTACACTTGCGAGTATTATTTTTGATACGATCAAATTTTGGCGCCGTTGCCGGGGAACGGTTGTTTTTGTTTAGAAATTAATATAATTTTTAGATTGATGTTATCTTTCTACTAGTTTTTTTTTTTTTTTTCTGCTTTGTAAATATTGTGCATAGTTTATTTTATGTTTCATTTCATTTTTTGTTAATTTTTAGTTTAGTTTTTAGTCTTTTGTTTCGGTTCTGTTTGTGTTTCTGGAAAATTTGGTACGTCGACAGTGCGGTCGAACGCACTTCCTGCGGTCGAACGCACTGCCGCCTATTCCAGTACGTTCGCGCGCCTGCGAACGCCCGTCGCGCGCCTGCGTGCGAACCCACAGCTCCTGACAAGAACGCAGTGCAGCCCTGCGTGCGAACGTAACTGAGTTGCGGTCGAACGTAGGTGCAACAGCCTGCCACATCTGAGCATTTGTGCGAACGAACGTACTAACCTGCGTTCGAACGCACATCACCTGGCTGCACCAACAGACCCGAGGCAGGTAAGTCTTCTGTTTCCATTTTTTTTAATTTAATTTAATTTTATTTTATTTTTGGTTATTTGTTTAAGTTTATTAGTTTTTTGTTTATTTTATTTTATTGTATTTTATTGTTAATTGTTTCATGTGGAATATTTTGAACTGTTGGGTGAAGCATGAGTCTTCCGTTTATTAATTTTGATGTTTCCCCTAGTAGTAGGACATCAAAGCCTACCAATTTGAACCCACATGAACTGTGTTTAGCCTGCTCTAGCCCGTACCATAATTCCGGTGATTGTCCACATTGGGGACAATTTACCAATTTCTCATATGGGCAGCTAAATACCAATTTTTCCGACCAGGGGTTTGAATCACACTCTAATTCTTACACCCCTAACCGGAATGACCATTCTGATGTCTCGTGGTTTGCTCTTGCCACGGGAAACTATGCTCTCCAATCTGATGAACTGCACCATCCTGAATATCCGCAGTTCAATACCCACTGTTCCATAACTTCATCGTATAATCCTCCTCCTCAAAAGTCATTAGTGCAACATTTTCCAACTGCTCATATTGATGACTTAGAGGAGAGAGCGAACCAACTCATGGCAGCTAGGCGTGCCCACGCCCAGTTTCCTCACACTCATGCACCTCATCAGTCATGTGAATATTGTTGTCATCCTTCTCACGGTTTTGACGATTGCCCATTTTATATTCATTACGTGAGTCAAATTAACATGTCTGCACATGAGGATGCACAAAACACCACCACACTTGTTAGTGAGGAAAAAGCTGTCAGCAAGGTGGAAGAGAAGGAGGAGCAAATTGAGCCCCCGCCAATTTCAAATTGGCCCAACAACAAGGAAGTGAGTACTGAAGCTCACTCCTTCATCACAATCCCTCTCGAGACACAACAAGTTCCATACTTCCTATGTCTCGAGGAACCATCTTATGTCGCAATCTTTAAGGACTCACGAACCAAAGATCACAAATCTAGAAATCGTGGTCCTAAGATAATTTTTCAAGACAAGTTTTTAGGCTACATAAGATGGCGGAACATCCTTCCAGAGGGATATCATATTCTAAAGAAGAAAGGATGGAAGGGATTGGTGGGATATCCATATGAGCGGGGAAGGTGCGGTATGTTTTCCTTTTTATTTTCCGCACTTTCATTTCTGTTATTTTCTTTGTGTTATTTTATTTTGTTTCTAACAGCATTTGACCTTTTATTGTTTTAGTTAAAAAAAAAAAAAAAAAAAAAAAAAAAAAAAAAAAAAAAATTTTGCTGTTAGTTTTTGACAGGTGTTTCGATGTTTAAGTTCGGGGGACGCCTTGGACTTTGCTCATCCCGGTTCCTCATCCCACTGTAATGTATCTCTTGTCACATTAGGGACAATGTGTCATTTAAGTTTGGGGGTGTAGACAAACACTTTGTCTTGTTTTGTTTTGTTTGTCTTGTTTTTGTTTTGATTTTGCATAAAATTTTTTCTTTTTGTTGCTATGTTGTTGATTGGGCACAATTTACATCGTAACTGTGGATTGCATGTCATTGGTGTGTTTAACTTGTTTGAACATGGCATATCATTAGGAATCCCAGTATTTGATTCATGTGTTGGATTAGAGAGATTTCACTTGCTTAATCGATATTTCACATGCACACTAGCATTAGGGTCTGTGGGGTATGAGATTTGACTTTGAAGTGTGTGTCTTAAGATTTCTAGGTTTGCGATGTGATGATGAAAACCTTGGCTAATAATAATAATAAAAAATAAAAAAAAAAATTTAATAAGTCGAGTTTTTCATTGAGTAACCGGACCTCTTGCCTGGCCAAGCAATGAGTGTTCGCGTCAAAAGATGAGAAATTCCAAAAAAAATTGTATGGCTAGTTTAGGCTCCGTAGCTCTTTTGACTTGAGTAATTAAGCCCTAGGGATGTCTCTACATCTAGTGCCCTAAAGCCGCCTGGCTTGGGAGCCACTGGCCCAACACTCGTTACATAGGTCATTTAGAAGCTTAAGGGAGTCAAGCATTGCACAGCCTACACAAAAAAATTTCAATTTTCAATTCAAGCCTTGGTTAATTTATTGCATTGTTTTTCCTTTGAATTTTGGATACACATCTTTAGAGAGTGATCGAAACCCCATGATCTTATTGTTAGTTCACTTTGCACATTATGAAGCATGTGTTTTCTCAATTTTCCAACCTTGAGTGAAATGATGTTTGGATGCCTGGATGATGTGGTTCGTATGTTTAACTTGTTAAATTTGCTAAATGATGTGTGAACCATGTGTTTGTGTGAAGGGCTTTGTCTGATTAATAACATAGTGCCAATAATTGTTTGTGGGTGTCATTCCTGAAAAACCCTCACGAGACTTCACTCGTCCACTAGGGATGCCTAGTGGTTTAAAAGGCTTGTTGCATACGCTAAATGCAATCGTTTCTCCCACGAAAGCGGATTTATGTTTCTTGTTTTTATTTGTGTTTTCATTTTTGTTTTGCTAAGGGACTAGCAAAATGTAAGTTTGGGGGTATTTGATGAGTGCCTAAAAGTGCTTATTTGAACCCCTTAATTTATATTTGTTAGGCTCTTAGTATTGTTAATTTCTAATTATTTGTGGTGTTTTTAGTGTTTTGAGTTGTGCAGGTGTTTACAACAAAAGTTGGCCACAAGAAAGCAAAAAGACACCAAGTGAAGATTTGGACCCCTGCCAAGTGCGTTCGACCGCACTTGGTGCGTTCGAACGCACTCACGGTCGAACGCAGGGACGCGGTCGATCGCAGTCCCCGTCAGCCCGCGTATCGCGCGGGTGCCCTAGGAGTCCATCGCTTCAGCGCTGCGCCGTTATGGTTTTCTGCGGTCGAACGCACTGTGTGCGATCGAACGCACAACTCAGTAGTACGTTCGAACGCACCTCCTGCGTTCGAACGCACTCGTAGGTTTCTGTAGCCTATAAATAGGACCCAAGGCCATTTGGTCGAACACACAATTCCTTTGGGGCGTTTTTGAGAGCATTTTGCTACTATTTGCATTGCTCCGCCCCTTTTCAGTTGTAAACTTTTATTTTACAGTTAATTTTAATGCATTATTTCAATTCTTTTATGTTTTATTGTTCAATGGGTGGCTAGAATCTTCAACTTAGGTTGAAGATGAAGCCTCACCCTTAGTTTAAATTTCGTGCTTTTATATTTTATGCTTATTTTCCGTTATTCAATTCCGCATTCGTCATTCAATTTCTGTGACAAATAATTGAATGGTTGTGTGTGTTGATGCATTGATAGTCGTCCGGTGATGTGTTCCAAGCCGGGTGCACAACAAGTGTTTGGTTGTGATTCAATATCCACTGTGATCCAAGGATACAGTGGATGATTTTATCCATAATCAAAACTCGTTGTAGCTCCTTAACGGTAAACACATTATTCGGTTTGACTTGTGTCAATTACCACAATAGAGTGTGTTGAAGGGTTTAATGTTTAAAAAACGGAAAATGAGTGTTTAATGTATTTAGCTTATTCTTATTGGGTGAGGTTCATCTTTAACCTTAGTTATTTTTATCCCTGCAATTTCAGTTTAATTTTATTTCTGCATTTTTTTATTGTTCGAAATCAATCCTCTTTGGGGCTAGGTTAAGATACGTTTAATTTAGGAGTTGTATTAGTTTTTATTTACAAAACGCCGTTCTCTGTGGTTCGACCTCGCATTTTCACGCGCACTTTATTGCACACGATTCGTACACTTGCGAGTATTATTTTTGATACGATCAGTCCCTATGAAGGGAGTAATGAGGTTCGGAAGAAGGGGGAACTTGAGCCCTAGATTTGTGGGTCCCTTTGAGATGCTCGAGAAGATCGGCACGGTGGCATACCATTTGGCACTACCACCAAACTTATCAGGGATTCACAACGTATTTCATATATCCATGTTGAAGAAGTATGTACCGGATCCCACGCATGTACTGGAGAGCGAGCCTCTACAAATTCAATCCAACATGACTTATGAGGAGACCCCGACAAGAATATTGGATAGAAGGGAACAAGTCCTTAGGAACAAGACTATCTCACTAGTGAAAGTCCTACGGAGTAATCACTCCGTGGAAGGAGCTTCATGGGAATTGGAGGAAAGCATGCGGGACAAGTACCCGTATTTGTTTGAGTGAAAGCGAGCAAGTATAGTAAAGCGACTATGACACATCAGGTACTTTCCATGATCAGTTGGTTAGTTTGTTCACCAAATTCCGGGGATGGAATTTTTATAAGGGGGGAGGATTGTGACAATCCTAAATCTTTTATGGTATTTTTAGTTCACTCATAGGTTTTTGAAAAGGGTTGGCTTAAGTTAACATTGAGAATGGACCATTGAAAACTATATATATATTAATATAAACTATATGTAGTTATATCTGTGTAGATATATATGTTGGTATATTAATTAATAATAATTAATAAAATAAGATAATTGTATTAATTGTATTAATAAAATTACGTAAAGATATATTTATATATTGTTGGGTCATGGATCAACTCTACAGAACCGGCCCAACAGTTTACCTGGCCCAATGGAAGCCCACTTCATCAGAGCCCAAAAGCGTCTCAGGCCTCGAGAACCCGAGAGCGCCTCGAGCCTCGAATATCCGAGAACGTCTCAGGCCTCGATCATTCGAGAACGTCTCAGGCCTCTATCATCCGAAGCCTTCGATACTTTCGAGCCCGAGGCCTCCGAAGCCCTGAAAGTTAGGGATCAGGAAATTGAATTCATAAGACCTAAGCACCTGGAATCACGGAATCAGATACACTATCTGCGAGAATTTGAAATTTAAAAACGCCATAACAACCAAATCCTATCCTGATCTCATCAGATCGTGATACGGATAACTACTCAAATCCCTGATAACAAACTGCCTCGCAGAAAATCAGGGAAGAGCCAGTCACTGGTTACGGGACTATCACTCCATGCCTATATAATGCAAGTCACCTCCCCACATTCTGGTAATGCAACTCTAGCACTCTTTACGCTTTTGTCGTTTTCTCATTACTCTCAGAAAAATACTGACTTAGGCATCAGAGTGGCCCCGCCGGCTCACCCCCGGTCTCTTCGATCCTACTGTCTTCTTCATTGTGCAGGTAAATTCATTGTGCAGGTAAATTCACCTCCCCACATTCTGGTAAGCCAAACAAGCGTGCCACGTCACCAATCGGAAAACTGTGCATCAACAGTTTGGCGCCGTCTGTGGGAACGTAGATTCTTCAATCACTTCTCATTCATACAAAATCCGACATGGTGAATACACGCTCTTCACACCCGCCGCAGCCTCGTCCGTTGCAACCGCCCCCTAGCGCTCTTGGGCATCCAACAGTCCAGAATTGGCGAAATTTTTGAGGAACATGGCGGAATCAATGGAAGTTCTCAGGAAGCAGAACGAGGAGCTCAACACTCGGCTCACATTGGCTGAGGTACGGAGCAGCCAGAAGGAAAGGGAGCGCGAGGAACATTGTGAGAAGGAAAGGCGTGATAGAATTCGCAGGGAAAAGCGGCCTGTTATCCTCACCAAGAGGATAACAGGAGCACGGTTCAAGGGGATCGTTGAACGATCCAAGACGAGGAACACCGCGACAAGTCTCGGCGGGTGGAAACCGAGAATGGTGTATCACGCCGGGAAAGATCTCGGCACCAGAAGTCTCATGATGAAGGATCTCGCCGAGATAGGCGCGAAGGAGAGAAGTCTCATCGATCAAGACGACACCATGACAAGTCTCACCATGACGAGACTCGACAAAGCCTCCACGAGACGAAGATGAAGGATCTGAAGGACAAGTATGCTCGGATTCTCCGCCGAATTGATGGGGAGGATCCGCATCTCACTGCATGGGACATGCTAGAGGACGAGAGCCTCCCATTCACTGAGCGGGTCAAAACGTATCCTATGCCTGACAAATTCAAAATGCCTCGGATAGAGAAGTATGACGGAAGCGGAGATCCGCAGGCTCACTTGGAAGCATTTCGAGAACACCTCATCTTGCATGGCATTCCCGACGAGATAGCATACAGAACTTTTCCCCTAACTCTGAAAGGAGTAGCGAAAGATTGGTTCACTGAACTCCCCTCAAAGTCGGTGAGCACCTTCAAGGAACTAGGACGCTTGTTCCTGACACAGTTTCTGGCAACACGGAAAAGAAAAAAGAACGTCACTTGCTTGTTGACTCTGCGCCAGGGACGGGAGGAATCCCTGAATCATGCTTCGTTTTAACAAAGAGAAGCTCGAAGTGGATAGCCCAGATGATAAGACGATGCTCAACGCCTTGATGCAGGGGGTAAGAGTTGAAGGGCCGTTGATGGCGGAAATTGGGAGGAAGAATACCCAAAAGGTTACTCTTCCCTAGTTCATGAAGTTGACCGAGGAGTTCATTCATCAGAAAGAATTGGTTGGAACTCTCCTTAAAGCTCAGACACTGGAAGAGCAGTCCAAGCAGGAAGGCAAAAAGCCCTCAGCGGCACCCAAGCCGAAGGAAGAAAAGAATTCCCGGAAGGGGGAAAGAAGCTAGGACCTCTTTTTGTAAAAAGCGAGCCTCGGAAGATAGAACGCCCAAAGTTCCAGCTAGAAACCTTCATCCCCTTAAACGCCAGCTTCACCGAAGTATTCATGGCCATAAAGGGGGATCCAGCATTCAGGTGGCCACCGAAGATGAGAGCAGAACCCTTCAGGCAAAATCCAAATAAGTTTTGTGAATACCATGAGGATCATGGGCATTCGACAGAAGATTGCATGTCTCTTCGTCGGGAAATCGAAACCTTTGTGCGAAACGGGAAGCTGGTCAGATTCCTTGCGTAGGAACGGGTTCGAGAAGCGAATCAACAAGGACGACAGCCAGTAGAAGGCAATCGAGAAGGCCTCGGACATGCTGGACAGAGGCGACAAAACCAGAATCCGAGAGAGGACCAGTATAATCGAGAAGAGGAGCAGAGACCTCTCTTGAATCAGGAAGTAGTCCGAGAGATCCATACCATCTCGGGCGGAATTGCCGGTGGTGGGGAGTCTAACTCAGCTAGGAAGGCGTACGTGAGAAGTATGCATGGCGAGGTGTTTTCCCTACACTGACCCACGAAGGTAGCCAAAACGGATTCTGTGGTGCTATCTTTTTCGGAGGAGGATGCCCGCGGGGTTGTAATGCCCCATGATGATGCTTTAGTGGTAACCTTGACAGTTGCCAACCACGGGATCCATCAAATTCTGGTCGACAACGGGAGCTCTGCTGATATCCTGTATTGGCCAGCTTTCCAACAGATGGGAATTGATCGCGATAGGATCAAACCATTTGGGTCTCCGCTAGTTGGATTTGGCGGGGAGGTAGTATACCCCATAGGGATCATTCCCTTACCAGTAACAGCAGGAACATCACCGAGGTTGTCTACTGTGATGGTAGATTTCTTGGTGATCGACCGACCCTCCGCATACAATGCAATCGTGGGTCGACCAGCATTGAATAAGTTAAGGGCTGCTACCTCGACTTACCACCTTATGATGAAGTTTCCAACAGAGGAAGGGGTTGGAGTAGTACGGGGCAATCAACTCGCAGCGCGGAAGTGTTACAATATTTCCATGAAGAAGATCTCGGACCCGACCACGCTCACTGTGGCCTCGGTGTTCGAGGCCAAAGGAGAACCAGCGGAGCCGCTCGAGAAAGTGCCGGTAGGAGAAGGAAGAGTCCTGCATATAGGAACGTGTCTTTCCCAAGAAGCTCGAGAAGGCCTCGTCAATTTCCTGCAAAGAAACTTGGAGGTATTCGCTTGGTCGCATGAAGACATGCCAGGGATTAGCCCCGAGGAGATCGTCCATGTTTTAAATGTGGATCCTAACATGAAGCCAGTAAAGCAAAAGAGAAGGAAGTTTGCAGCCGAAAGAGTCGAGGCTGTAGCCGTGGAAGTAGAGAAGCTCCTAAAGGCACAGTTCATCCAGGAGGTCTGTTATCCCGATTGGTTGGCCAATGTAGTCCTGGTGAAAAAATCCAACAGAAAATGGAGGATGTGCGTAGACTTCACCGATCTTAACAAAGCCTGTCCCAAAGACAGCTTCCCTCTCCCTCGCATCGACACGCTGGTTGACTCTACCTCTGGGTACGAGTTACTCAGTTTTATGGATGCCTTTTCTGGCTACAATCAGATCCTCATGCACCCAAAAGATCGGGAAAAGACTGCGTTCGTCACTGATCGAGGCCTTTATTGCTATAAGGTCATGCCTTTCGGTTTAAAGAATGCAGGCGCCACGTACCAGCGGCTTGTGAACAAGATGTTCCAAGCACAAATTGGAAGGAACATGGAGGTATACGTGGACGACATGCTGGTGAAAAGCATGGAGTCGGTCAGCCACATCCACGACCTCCAAGAGGCGTTCGAGACACTGAAGGCGTATAGAATGAAGTTCCTGCAAAGTGTGCATTCGGGGTATCCTCCGGGAAGTTCCTAGGCTACATGGTCTCGAGCAGAGGAATCGAGGCCAATCTTGAGAAAATCCAAGCCATACTAGAAATGCAGACCCCTAAGACTACGAAACAACTCCAACAGTTGACTGGAAGGCTAGCGGCCCTGAACCGGTTTATTTCTCGATCCACTGACAAGTGTCTTCCTTTCTTCAAGATCTTAAGGAAGGCCTTTGAGTGGTCTAGTGAATGCGAGGAAGCCTTTTCTCAGCTGAAAAAATATCTGACGAGCTCTACTCTGCTGAGTCGGACGATACCTATACTTGGCTGTATCTCTCCCACAGCAATCAGTGCAGCCCTGATCAGAGAAGATGAAGGGATACAGAAACCTGTATACTTCATGAGCAAGGCGCTACACGACGTGGAGGAGAGATACCTTCAAATCGAGAAGCTAGCATTCGCACTTATCATGGCCTCGAGGAAACTCCGTCCATACTTTCAATCTCACACCATCCAAGTCCTCACGGAATACCATCTCAGAAAGGTAATGCAAAAGCTAGATCTATCAGGAAGGCTGGCAAACTGAGCCATTGAATTGGGACAGTTTGACCTCGAGTTTGTCCCAAGGAATGCGATCAAAGGCCAGGCCCTCGTGGATTTTCTGGCTGAATTCACAAACTTGCCGGAAGTAGAAAACCCGGAGATGGAAGGGAAGTGGATCATCTATGTGGACGGCTCGTCGACAAGGAAGAACGGAGGAGCCGGGATAGTGCTCATCACTCCGGAGGGGGAAGAATTGAATGGATCCTTGAGATTGGAGTTCAGGACCACCAACAATGAAGCCGAATATGAAGCTGTCATAGCAGGCCTCGGACTGGCCCTCGAACTCGGAGCTGAATCCGTGGAAGTGCGGAGCGACTCCCAAGTCATTGTGGGCCATATCCGAGGAGAATTTGAAGCAAAAGGGGAAAAGATGAAGAAGTATCTGGCGAAGGTATAAGGCATGCAAGTTTCTTTCCAAAATTTTAACATAACCAAGATCCCCCGCGCAGATAACGAGAAGGCAGATCGCTTGGTCCGAATGGCCTCTGTAGAGTACGCTGAAACTAAGGAAAACGTCGAAAACATCAAGAGCCTAAGGCAATCCTCGATATCCGACGAGGCCTCGGTTGTAACATCAATCGAGGAGGCCTCGGATTGGAGGAAGCCAATTATCGACTACTTGCAGCAAGGAAGTCTACCGTCCGAGAAGAGGTCGGCCATGCAGTTGAGGATGAGGGATGGAAGGTTCATGATGGTTAATGAAACGCTCTACAAGAGAGGGTTCACACTGCCTCTCCTAAAATGTGTTTCTCCCGAGGAAGGAAATTACATCCTCCGAGAAATCCATGAAGGAGTCTGCGGAAACCAATCAGGAGCAAGAGTGCTAGTACACAAAGCCGTACGAGCAGGGTTCTACTGGCCTAATATGAACAAAGACTCAACGACAGTTGTCAGAGATTGTGACAAGTGCCAAAGATTTGCCAACATCACCAAGCAACCCCCAGAAGAGTTAAGTTCAATTTCTTCTCCTTGGCCCTTCTCACAATGGGGGGTAGACATAGTAGGACCATTACCCAGAGGAAAGGGGAGTGTTCGATTCGCGGTGGTCACTGTAGATTATTTTACCAAATGGGTGGAGGTCGAACCCCTAGTGAACATCACAGCCAAGAGCATAGAGCGATTCTTATGGAAAAATGTCATCTGCCGATATGGGGTACCACACGCATTCGTCACTGACAATGGGAAGCAATTCGACTGTGACTCATTCCGAATGTGGTGTGCCGAGCTCCGCATAAGAAACTACTTCTCGTCTCCCGGACATCCACAAGCAAACGGGCAGGTGGAAGCCACCAATAAGACCGTTTTTAAAATTTTGAAGAGAAAGTTGGGAGATAGAAAAGGGGATTGGGCAGATAATCTCCCGGAAGTTCTATGGGCATATCGAACCACAAAGAGGACCCCAACGGAAGAAACCCCATATGCTCTGGCTTTCGGAACTGAAGCAGTCATTCCCGTAGAATT
The DNA here is from genome assembly GCA_006937295.1 of Carpinus fangiana. Lineage (NCBI taxonomy): Eukaryota > Viridiplantae > Streptophyta > Magnoliopsida > Fagales > Betulaceae > Carpinus > Carpinus fangiana. The sequence goes on from CM017324.1 coordinate 312,599, forward strand.
GGGGTCGGGAAGCCTCAGAGTGGAAACATATAAAGCAAAGACCAACGACGAAGGAGTCAAGCTTCACTTGGACCTGCTACAAGAAAAGCGTGATCAGGCCCAGGTCACCATAGCGGCCTATCAAGAAAGGGTGGCAAGATACTTCAACAAAAAGGTGAGGCTTCGAAACTTCAAAGTGGGGGATCTGGTTTTGCGCAAGGTTACCCTCGCCACCAGAGACTCATCCGAGGGAAAGCTGGCTCCAAACTGGGAAGGCCTCTACAAGGTGATCAACTGCCAGAGGCCGGGAGCATACTATCTGGAAGATCTAGCAGGAAAAGTCCTTCCGAGGCCATGGAATGCGGAACATCTAAAAAGATATTTTTCTTAAAATGTATTTTCTTCTTTTTGACTAATCATTGCTTTGTCATTTCAAGTATGATTTATTTTCAATAAAAGAACTCTCGGAGTTTGTCTTCACAAACGAAGGAAACTAAATGAAACTAATCTTAAGTGCTCGGACAAATCAGTTCGAGACTCGATCTCCACCACCAACTGATCCGAGATCAAACACTTAACGGGAATACACGCGTCTTAAGTTGTCGGAAAGATCAACCGAGCCCAACCTGGTCTTCATCAGGCGGTTTGATCTGAGATCCAACACTTAAGCACGAATACGTGAAATAGGCGCCTAGATGGACCAATCCAAGACCTGATCTTCATCAGGCCGATTAAGTCCGAAATCTAGCACCTAAATGGAACATGCATCCTAAGTAATCGGGCAGGCTAGTTGTCCACCTGGTCTTCATCAGGCAAATTGGTCTAAACTCGGTGCTTAACAGGGACGCACATGCTAAATAGGTTGATCGTACCAAATTTAGGTACCCGCAAGAGAACGAACCGTTAGGTCGTATAGCATTGCGCAAGTACCGAGATCGAACCACAGAGAACGAAGTTTTGTAATTAAAAATTAACACGACTCTTAAATTGAATATATTTTAACCTAGTCCCAAAATGAGAATTGATGTTGAACATGAAACGTGCAGAAATTAAATTAAAATGTAAATGTAGGGATAAAATAACTAAGGTTAAAGACGAACCTCACCCAATAAAAATTAGCTTAATACATTAAACACTCATTTTCCGTTTTTAAACTTTAAACCCTTCAATACACTCTATTGTGGTTATTGACACAAGTCAAACCCAATAATGTGTTTATCGTTAAGGAGCAACAATGAGTATTGATTATGGATAAAATCATCCACTGTATCCTTGGATCACAGTGGATATTGAATCACAACCAATAACTCGTTGTGCACCCGGCTTGGAACACATCACAGGATGACTATCAATGTATCAAAAACTCACAACCATTCAATTATTTGTCACAGAAATTAAATGACGAGTACGGAATTAAATGACGGAAAATAAAGCATAAAATGTAAAAGCTCGAAATATAAACTAAGGGTGAGGCTTCATCTTCAACCTAAGTTGAAGATTTTAGCCACCCATTGAATAACAAAGCATAATTAAAGTAAAAGAATGCATTAAAATTAAATTAAAAATAAAAGCTTACAAATAAAAGGGGCGGAGCAAGGCAAACAGAAGCAAAATGCTCTCTAAAAACGCCCCAAAATTCTGTGTGTTCGACCAAATGGACCTAGGGTCCTATTTATAGACTAAAAATCCTACGAGTGCGTTCGAACGCATGCAGTGCGTTCGAACGTACTGCTGAGTTGTGCGTTCGATCGCACACTGTGCGTTCGACCGCAGAAAACCGTAACGGCGCAGCTTGGAAGCGATGGACTCCTAGGGCACCCGCGCGAGATGCGGGCTGACGGGGACTACGTTCGACCGTGCCTCCTGCGTTCGACCGTGAGTGCGTTCGAACGCACCAAGTGCGATCGAACGCACTTGGCAGGGATCCAATTCTTCACTTAGTGTATTTTTGATCTTTTGTGGCGAACTTTTGTTGTAAAGACCTGCACAACTCAAAACACTAAAAACACCAAAAATAATTAGAAATTAACAATACTAAGAGCCTAACGAATATAAATTAAGGGGTTTAAATAAGCACTTTTAGGCACTCATCATAGGTCATCCTTCGAAGTGGTTTTCACCAGGCAGGTTTGACCGAAACTAAGCGGGAAAAATTCGAAGAAGTATGGAAGTAATTTCCAAACATTGGATGTCTCGAGACCTTATCAAGTATCCGAGACCACGTTCTCGGACATAACTCTATTCGGAATCGAGACCCAACACTTGAAATAATTTCCAAACATTGGATGTCTCGAGACCTTATCGAGTATCCTAGACCACGTTCTCGGACATAACTCTATTCGGAATCGAGACCCAACACTTGAAGCAATTTCCAAACATTGGATGTCTCGAGACCTTATCGAGTATCCGAGACCACGTTCTTGGACGTAACTCTATTTGGAATCGAGACCCAACACTTGAAATAATTTCCAAACGTTGGATGTCTCGAGACCTTATCGAGTATCCGAGACCACGTTCTCGGACATAACTCTATTTGGAATCGAGACCCAACACTTGAAATAATTTCCAAACGTTAGATGTCTCGAGACCTTATCGAGTTTCCGAGACCACGTTCTCGGACTTACTCTATTCGGAACTAAGACCCAACACTTGAAATAATCTAAGCATTGGACGGCTCGAGACCCTGTCAAACATCCGAAGCCTCCGAGACCGAGGAGTCCGAGACGCCCTCGAAATTAAGATGAAAAATTTAGAAAAATTCCTAAGTATTGGGAAAAGACAATTCACAGTTTACAGTTATAATATCACTGCAGAATATAGAAGAAAGGTATTCATTAAAGTTCATTACTTTATTAATGAATTTCTGTACAAAAAAAACAAATCGTGGGACTGTACAAAGAAATTACGTATACATATTATCTACTGATCCCCCTGGGGGGTGACAGAGGGTCTTGTTCAGCAGAAGAAGCCTCGGCATTCTCAGATGCCTCCCTAGCTTCACTGCCATCCTTAGCAGCCTCTGGCCCAGGGGCTGGCAGTTGATAGTCAAACTCAGCTATCCTCGCAGCGTCGGGCATCTCTTCTCTTCCCAAGGAGACTAGACGAAGCATGGCCTCGGTGGTGCAGGGGATGTTCTCAATTTTTACAGAGTTGAGGTCCACTCTCTAAGCTGGGTCCCTCCACCAACTCCTGAACGTCTCGAATCCAAGATAGATTCCGTCGGCCCAAGCAGCGTCTCCAGTCCTCGAAGCGAAGGACAGCTGATGCAGATAGTTGGCCGCCTTCGCTTGAGTCTTCTTCAGCTCGAGCCTCAGCTTCTTGTGCTTGCCAAAGAAGTGCTTGTACCTCTCCTCGGTGACGAGCTTGCCCTTTGAGACCCTCTCGACCAAGGAGTGGCTCTCCTCCAGCTGCTCGAGAATCGCGGCGTGCTTCTCCTCAAGCTGCCCCAACTCCTCTTTGAGAATGGAGTGGTCCTCCTAGAGCTCCGCATGCTCAGCCCGCAAGGCAACATGGTTTTCTTGGAGAGCCGAATGCCTGACTCGCATGCCCTCAACCTCCTCGGACATTGTGGCGAGCTCAACCTTGGCCCGATCCCTGGCCATGGAGGCATCAGAAGCCTCACACTCCATTATCTTCGAGTGCTCCCCGAGAACTCGAAGATCATCTTCGTGCTTGGCAACCACCGCCTTAAGCCTGGCATTCTCCTCTTCAGCCTCCGCCAGCTTCCTCCTCAGGTCCTCTGCTCCGCTGTCAATGGCCGAGACCTTCCTGAAGTAGCAGTACAGGATGGTCGACCTAAGGAAGGCCTACAAGTGATGAACACGGTGTTAGATCTAAACAAGCAACACAAATAAAATGCCATGTGATGAAGTACTTACCAAGAATTGCATGGTCAGCATTTCCTCTGCCATGCCTCGGGTCGAGACGTCACGCCCCTTTAGCTGGAGTTTCTCGTGGTCAACCATGTCCACCACGGCCTTGAAGGGATTTCCCTTTAAATTCCCTCCCATCTTGGCCAGCTTCCCTCTGAACGTCCAGTTGGCCCCTTCCGGCTGGACCTCGGTCGTGCTCTCGGAAGACACAGTAGCCTCGGGAGCCCCTGAAGCTCGAGGCCTCTTCAGAGCAAAGGCCTCCTCTGCCTCGTCCAGACTCGAGCACCGAGGCCTCTTCGGAGTCGGAGCTCGAGAAGAAGCCCCTTGCTTAGGGATTGGAGACAAGGGCATATGGGGGGTCCGTGTGGCGACCACCTTAGAAGGCCCCATATTATCATCCGCCATCCCGATGGAGTCATCGGATTCCACCTTGATATCCTCCAGGATATGCTGGATGTTCGAACCCATGGGGTGGTTTGGCCCGGAAGGAATTGGCCCCTCCGGTGCTTGTAAGGGCTCTTCAGCCAGTCCCACTATGTTCACTGGGATAGCAAGGATAGGCTCATTGGCCAAGAATGCAGCTACCTCTTCTACTCGAGGCACAGAAGGAGGAGGCACTCGACTCCTTCGAGCTGCTAAAAAGCCCGCCACGTTCTTCGTCTGGGCGGTTGGAACGGTAGTCTCGGCCGTAGGAGCTGCAGGCTCAACCACTGGGGCTGCTGATTCAGCCCCTCCTCTCAGCTTCCTCTTTCTGACGAGGGGAGCCTCGATCACTTTGATATCCGACTCCTTGGCAGCGACCTCGGCAGCAGAGTTTGGCCCCAGGATGACTTCGACAGGCTCCTCTCCCTCTAATTCGTCCTCCTCATCAGCCAGCCTTAAGGCCCTAGCCATCTTAGGAGGGTCCCTGACTTTCCTCTTCTCCGCCACCGGGCTCCTCTTGAACGTTGGCACGATTGGGAGGGTTGGTGGAGTGGGAGGTCTCGGCTCCCGTATCTGGAATCGTCCACCAGTTTGGATGGGGTGGACGACCTTCTTGGGCTTCTCGGGCTCGATCAATACGCCCTTGCGCCCTTGTTGACCCTCTTACCTTTGCCCTTCTCGGCATCTTGGGCTGGGTCTTTTCGGGGAGTAAAGCTCTCGGTATTCACCGCTGGAGGGCTCCGGTTGGCAGGACCCTGGAGGAACTCATCCCTCAGCGCCACCGCCACGTGTCCAGCGGGAGCGTAGACCATGTCCATAAGCCTCGGAACCGTGCCGAGCACTGCATAGTTCAAGTAGGACACGTGCTTTCGAGTCCACTGGAGGACTTCGTTAACCCAAGCCACTTCATTTGGTGTCAGGCGAGGTTCTTGAGAACCCTTCTCGGAGAGCACGTTCACTTCTCGAGGAACTCTGATCTCAGTAGCCTTCTCTATAGGGGCAAACTCCCACTGCCCCGAGGCGAAGAAGTACTTATTCTTCCATCCTCGATTGCTGGAGTACTTGGTCTCCAGGATTATCAGTTTACCCTTTCGGGTCTGAATGTTGTAGACTCCGCCCCCTGGGTTCTTGTGAACGTGATGTAAGAAAAGAAACTCCCTTACAATTAGCTGGCGCTCCTTACCCAATGCGAGAGGCCACAACACCATGCAGCCAAAAAGGTACCTCCACGCTTTAGGAGCAAGCTGGTGGGGAGCCAAGTCTAGATAGTTGAGCAGCTCTCGAACCATGGGAAGGAAGGGGAGACAAAAGCCTGCTCGAAACATTGCCTCATACACACAGACCTCGTGGCGGTCTGAACGTACGACGGCGCCGTCGTTCTTGTCATCAAACCGTAGTGAGATATACGGTGGGATGAAGCACTCCCTTCGGATCTGACATTCGTCAGCCCTTGATAGTCTGCCTTCCCATGTGGCAGGGTGGGAGTCACCGAGTCCGTCAGAATCCTCACCGCCTCTTGGATTTTTGTTGAGAAGTGTTTGTAAAGGAAGAAGAAAACAAGGAGAATAAGAACAAAGGGGCTCAGAAGAAACGCAAGAGCTGCAGAAAAAGAAAATAAACGATGAAAACTTAGGAATATAGAATTTATAGGTAAAGCATAGAAGATGGGACGTCGGCGCAGTTTAAGAGGAATCAGTGAAGAGACGCACCTCGAATCCCTGAAAAAATGCTTCGAATCCTCAACGGCTAGTCAGTTATAATGACTGACAACTGACAGCCGCTCCAGCGACCACTCCTAGATCGACACGCGGCATAGCCTCGATGCATTAAATGCTCGGCGCCTCCTCAAGCCTAAGCGTCTCGAGCTATTTTGGCGGGAATTTTCAAAAAAAAAAAAAAAAATTCTTTCCCGTCCAAAAAATATTCTTTGAAACTCAACTGTTTCTTGCCTCATCATAGTCAAGACTAGTTCTCTCGACTATGCCTCGAATTCTATTATGACTCAAGGACCGTCAAAATAATAGGGTCAGAGGATGCCTTGAGAGTTGATCCGTTCTTTTGAAACACTTGAATTTCCATAGTCTTCCAGACAAGGAAATTGGGGGGTAACTGTTGGGTCATGGATCAACTCTACAGAACCGGCCCAACAGTTTACCAGGCCCAATGGAAGCCCACTTCATTAGAGCCTAGGAGCGTCTCAGGCCTCGAGAACCCGAGAGAGCCTCGAGCCTTGAATATCTGAGAACGTCTCAGGCCTCGATCATCCGAGAACTTCTCAAGCCTCGATCATCCGAAGCCTTCGATACTTTCGAGCCCGAGGCCTCCGAAGCCCTGAAAGTTAGGGATCGGGAAATTGAATTCATAAGACCCGATCTTATCCATCTAATTCAAATGCCAAGCACCTGGAATCACGGAATCAGATACACTATCTGCGAGAATCCGAAATTTAAAAACGCCATAACAACCAAATCCTATCTTGATCTCATCAGATCGTGATACGGATAACTGCTCAAATCCCTGATAACAAACTGCCTCGCAGAAAATCAGGGAAGAGTCAGTCACTGGTTACGGGACTATCACTCCATGCCTATATAATGCAAGTCACCTCCCCGCATTCTGGTAACACAACTCTAGCACTCTTTACGCTTTTGTCGTTTTCTCATTACTCTCAGAAAAATACTAACTTAGGCATCAGAGTGACCCCGCCGGCTCACCCCCGGTCTCTTTGATCCTACTGTCTTCTTCATTGTGCAGGTAAATTCATACCTGGAGCACTTGAACCAGGGATCCAACAAGCGTGCCACGTCACCAATCGAAAAACTGTGCATCAACATATATAATAATAAAAAAAAAAACCCTAAGCGAGGCCTAAACCCTTTTTCTGTAATTTTTCTTCTTCTTGCCAAACCTATTTAATGGGAGGAAACAAGCTCCTGCCGCACAACCAAACTCACCCATATTTCAGCCAAGTCTTAGAAGAAAAGTCCTGCCTCTCATACTTTTTCACTTCACGTCTCTCCCTGCGTTTCTTCACCAAACCCACAGTGTGCGTCAGGTATGATTTCTTGCCTCACAGATTGCTTTTCTCCTTCATATATATGTATACTTATTCAAGAGCACAAGTTTGAGTCAATACTTTTGGTATTTTCTTGCCTTGGTTTCCATGTGTCTTGTAGTAGAGAAGAATGGATTTGTTAACCTCTTCATGTGATGTCATAGCTCACATCTATTTTGTCTTTTGTGGGAACAAATGATAACTATGTGCCATCTTTTAACCCCGTCTAGAAAAAAATCTTAATATAGTATTTGCCTACACTCAAACCATTGACCTGTTAATAAGCACTGCTATCTATATATAGACATAACGTTGTGAAGGTTTTACACATATATATATTATACAAGTGATATATTGAAGTATTTTTTAAATATATGTACTGCTTCAAACTATATAGATATATATAATGATTCAAGGTATTCATAAATATATATATATATGCATGTAGTTTCTCAAAGTGTATATATATGTACAGTAGGGTTAAATTTTACTTATCTATCTATATAGATTAATATAGAATAAATGAGAGAAAATTTTTTATAAACAAAGAATTCAAAGTACACTAAGGTATATTATATAAATATATGTATATGAATCCAAATCTGGAATTTTATGGGAAAGCATACCCAAGTACCTAAGAAAGTTTATTCTCAATTGATTAGCAAGCCAACTCATAGAAGTAATAGAATGCATTAGTATGTCGTATATGAGGGTAGTAACATGTATGTATTTCCTTCAGGAGATTAGTTAGTAGTCAGAGGAAATTATTGGCTACAATTAAGAGGTAAGTGAATTTACTATCCCTTCCAGAAAAATTATCATGCCATGCTTTGTTTCAAATTGCAAATGATCATTTTGTTTATTATCAAATTATGTTACATGCATGATAAGTTTGAGAAAAAGTAATGATGAGAAAAGAGTGATGTCTTTAAGAAATTTTGAGAAATATGATAAATGCTCCTGCATGATGCCCTACGATGTATCTAAAGAAGTATTAAGAGAAGTAAAAGAAATGAGAAAAAGTTTTACAATGAGGGCACATGTATGGAGGAGAGTATTTTTGGCCCAAGAGAAACAAGAAAGAAGCTCTGTACCGATGCTAAGGATGGAGGCTCAACCGCTGAAAGAGGCTCTGCCAGAAGGTGGTTCCATCACAGTTTTATTTTGCCATGCTGAGTGCACCCAGAGTTAATCGGCTGGCTAGGGGACGGGGTTGAGGCCATAGTATCTCGTCCCAGGTCGCAAGGACTGTGCAACCCTAGTATGCAGGGGTAACAGTGTACAAGGGCCCTAGTATGAGATAAAGATTATCAATAATTTTATTGATGATAATATTTTTATTGTGCTTTATGTTTCTTATGCTATTTTATTATTTAAAAATATACTGGGAACATATGTAGCTATGAGTTTCATTTTCAAAACGGGACAAGGAGTAAAACAACCAATGGTTGTGGATTTCATTTACTAGGTCCCCCCTTTGGTCTCATTAGTTTTATTTCTTGTTTCAAGTGATGATCAGGTTGCTTTAGGAGGCCGGAATGGGGGCAAGAGTATTTAGAAATTTCTTATGATTTCACATTAGTCAAGCTAATAAGTGCGTTGGCACAGTATCTTTTAGAGATTAATGAATTTATTTTTAATAAGGAACGCTATTATTGTTTGTGAGACATATTTGGTTAAGTAGGAATATTTTAGTTTTTTTTAAGGACATGATATTTGAGAGTTTCATGCATTCATTTTATACTAGTCTTTTATTAATTGATAAACCTTATGGATCTTTGCAAGTAAGAAAGAGGATTAACAAACCTAACCCTTTTGGGCTAGGGATGTTACAATTATGAAATACAAGTGTCATAATTCGGACATTTGCTATGCCAAAATTGCCCCACAATATAAGACGCAAAATAGCCACACTGTAAGTGGGATCGAGCGCATTACAAGTAGGATCCACCCTGGAGAAGGTTTTTAGTCTCCCACTTAGACTGGAAGATTGACCTACGACTTTTTTAGGGTTTCTGGGGCTGCTAGGGTTTTCCTAGTCCCTATAAATAGGTCTTTTAACTTGTAAAAAAAGAACACCACTTCCTCGAGCTAAAATTCATAAAATATTCTTTGAGCTTAGCTAGTCATGAGTTGCTAAACCCTTTGGGGGGTGTTGATGTAACCCTATCCAAGCACAATGGTTTGATTGTATTTAATTTATATATTTTCAATTTATGCATGTTGATTGTATAACTATGAGAATTGCTATATATTGATTATGTTCTTAATTATTAAATGCAATTGTTCTTAAATTGCAATATCAATATTAGTGAAATTCTTATCTTGCCTTAGAAAGTCTTTTGCTTTTATTGAACTTAAATCATTCTTATTTTCTGTGATTATAAGGATGATGGTTATACAATGGGTTTAATTGACATATGATCAATAGAATTTGATAGCCCATGCCTAGGAAAGACGGATTGCACTACACCCTAGTTTAGCATAATTTAGGTAGACAATCCATGTCAACCAAAGATGGGTTATGCTTATTCATTTATTGTATGTATCCTGTTAGAAAATTTTGATAATTTATACCCATAAAAGACGGGGTCATACCACAACTTAATGGTTAGCGTGCCAACCAGAGATAGATTATACTTATTCTTTAATAAGGTAGTTTCTTATTTGTTTATAACATGCATAGAATGATTTTTTGGATTAAATCAGATTGACCTTTGTTGTGAGGATAAAGTTGAAGTCAATACCCTACACTCTCTCTCATAATTTAATTCTCTTTTATTTTCATGCACTTTAGTTTTAAAGAAAATAAAATCAAATCTCTTTTTAATTAAGTTAATTTTAATCTTTTGAATTTAATAACAAAATCCCTAAAGTCCTTGAGGTTCAACAACCTCAATATAGCCCTATCTTACAAGGATTCGTCCTATTGCGAGTGGTTAAATTTTATAATTGATATTTTTGCTTTAAAAGTACCACATCAATTGTTTTACTTCTTTTTAATATGTGATATGATTCTTGGATATCTTGTTGTGATTCAAGGATACACTTGATGATTTAGGATAATGTCACATAATTAATTGCTTGGTTTTATATGACTAAAAATTGGATATCCCTTGTGATTTGTTCTTCGGATACAATTGGTGTTTCAATTAAATTTGAATTCCTTTTGTGATTTGTGCAATGAATGAATACATGATATGGTTTCGATTAATTCTTTGAAGCATAGTAAAACAAACATAAGATTTTATTTGCGAAAACTTCGGATTAATATTGATGAACATAAAGTATGTTGTTATGATTTGGTGAGTGTGGATTCCGCATCCTTAGTACCTTTATCTTTTGTTTCATTTTATTTAGTTTATGTTTATGTTTTTATTTTCAAAAACCCCAAAATCAAACCTCTTTTGGAACTATATTAGGGTTTAATTAGTTTAGTTATAATTTGCTCTTCCAAAACACAATTCCCTATGGGTTTGATCACATGACGTCCAAATTATATTGCACTCGCAATGGCACGAACCGTTAGGTCGTATAGCTTTTGCAGCATCTGTGCACTCGATCGCACTGCCAGGGACCTTCGACTCCTTTAGATTATTTCCACCCTCAAACTGCATTTTTATGTCAATGACCTGCAACACACTAAGACACCAAAAACTAACAAAAACATTTGAAAATAACACAGCTAAGAGCTTAACACGCATAAGTTTAGGGGCCCAAATATACAATTTTTGGCACACATCACAGGGCATCCCCCTAACTTGAACACCAAAACACCTGTCGACAACTAACAGCAATCTTTTCTCACAGGAACAAACATCAGAAGGTTAATTACTGTTAGAAAAACAAAATGACAATAAAAACTAAAGGGAACAATGGGTTGCCTCCCACAAGTGCTAAGTTTACAGTCTTCAGCTAGACTATCTACTACAAGTGTGTTTCAAAATCCAGCCGGCCTACGATAATTGGTAAACACAGCAAATGCAATAGTGAGAATGGTATGCTTTGGCTTGTGATCGTACCAAATTTAGGTACTCGCAAGAGAACGAACCGTTAGGTCGTATAGCGTTGCGCAAGTACCGAGATCGAACCACAGAGAACGGAGTTTTGTAATTAAAAACTAATACAACTCTCAAATTAAACGTATCTTAACCTAGTCCCAAAGAGGATTGATTTCGAACAATTAAAAGTGCAGAAATTAAATTAAAATGAAAAATGTAGGGATAAAAGTAACTAAGGTTAAAGATGAACCTCACCCAATAAAGATAAACTTAATACATTAAACACTCATTCTCCGTTTTTAAACTTTAAACCCTTCAACACATTCTATTGTGGTAATTGACACAAGTCAAACCGAATAATGTGTTTACCGTTAAGGAGCTACAATGAGTATTGATTATGGATAAAATCATCCACTGTATCCTTGGATCACAGTGGATATTGAATCACAACCAAACACTTGTTGTGCACCCGGCTTGGAACACATCACCGGATGACTATCAATGCATCAACAACACACAACCATTCAATTATTTGTCACAGAAATTAAATGACGAATGCGGAATTAAATAACGGAAAATAAGCATAAAATGTAAAAGCAAGAAATATAAACTAAGGGTGAGGCTTCATCTTCAACCTAAGTTGAAGATTTTAGCCACCCATTGAATAATAAAGCATAATTGAATTAAAATAATGCATTAAAAATAACTTTAAAGTAAAAGCTTACAACTAAAAGGGGCGGAGCAATGCAAACAGAAGCAAAATGCTCTCTAAAAACGCCCCAAAGAAATGTGTCTTCGACCAAATGGCCTAGGGTCCTATTTATAGGCTACAAAATCCTACGAGTGCATTCGAACGCATGAGGTGCGTTCGAATGTACTGCTGAGTTGTGCGTTCGATCGCACAATGTACGTTCGACCGCAGAAAACCGTAACGGCGCAGCGGAAGCGATGGACTCCTAGGGCACCCGCGCGAGATGCGGGATGACGGGGACTGCGTTCGACCGTGCCCTTGCGTTCGACCGTGAGTGCGTTCGAACGCACCAAGTGCGGTCGAACGCACTTGGCAGGGGTCCAATTCTTCACTTAGTGTCTTTTTGCTCTCTTGTGGCCAACTTTTGTTGTAAAGACCTGCACAACTCAAAACACTAAAAACACCAAAAATAATTAGAAATTAACAAAGCTAAAGGCCTAACAAATATAAGTTAAATGGGTCAAATATACACAATTTGACACTGATCAGACGGGAAGATGACAAGCTTTCCCATACACCAACCGATATGGTGACATACCAATTGGTGTCTTATATGTTGTCCTATATGCCCACAAAGCATCATTAAATCGCAGAGACCAGTCTTTTCTGTTGGGGTTCACAGTCTTCTCCAAAATGTGTTTGATCTCCCGATTTGACACTTCAACCTGCCCACTCATCTATACCCGATAAGGGGTGGCAACCTTGTGTGTGATGAAATACTTCTTCATCAGCTGTTCAAAAATCCGGTTGCAAAAATGCGTGCCTCCATCACTGATAATCACTCTAGGTGTACCACACTGAGTAAAAATCATGTCCTTCAAAAATTTGACCTCAACTTTGTGGTCATTAGTCTTGCACGCAACTGCCTCCACCCACTTGGACACATAGTCCACATCAACCAAAATGTACAGAAACCCGAAGGAGTTTGGGAAAGGTCCCATGAAATTGATGCCCCATACATCAAAAATCTCAACTACCAAAATGGGATTAAGGTGCATCATGTTCTTCTTTGAAATACTCCCGAGTTTCTGATAGAGCTCACAAGATGTATAATAAGCACGAGCGTCTACAAACATGGTGGGCCAATAAAATCCACACTGCAAAATCTTTGCAACGGTCTTGTTTGCACTGAAATGGCCCCCACAAGCATGATCATGACAAAAGGAGATGACATTGGTTTGTTCAAATTCAGGTATACATCTCCTAATGATCTGATCGGGACAATACTTGAACAGATAAGGATCGTCTCAAAGAAAAGTTTTCATCTTGGACAAAAATTTGATCTTATCTTGTTTCCCCCAATGTAAAGGCATTTGGCTGGTAACAAGATAGTTCACTATGTCAGCGAACCAAGGTGCGGGATTGTGAGCAATGTGCATCAATTGCTCATCAGGAAAGGTCTCATAAATGGGAGTGGCGTCCTCAGTGAAATCCATGGTCAATCTAGAAAGATGATCCGCCACCACATTTTCGGAACCCTTCTTATCCCGAATTTCTATGTCGAACTCTTGAAGCAGCAAAATCCACCGGATCAAGCGGGATTTAGCATCTTTCTTGGAAAAAAGATACTTCAACGCTGCATGATCTGAATAGATAATGATTTTAGATCCTAACAAATAGGATCTAAACTTGTCTAGCGCAAAAACGACCGCCAACAACTCCTTTTCTGTGGTGGAGTAATTGAGTTGTGCGTCGTTCAGAGTCCTGCTCGCATAGTAAATCACATGGGAAAGTTTGTCAATGCGTTGCCCCAAAACAGCTCTCACAGCATAGTCTGATGCGTCACACATGATCTCAAATGGTTCACCCCAACTAGGTGGTCTAATGACTGGTGTGGACGTCAGAATCTCCTTCAGAGCCCCTAATGCTTTCAAACATTCTTCATCAAATTCAAACGGGGTCTCTTTGGCCAACAACCTGCACAAGGGCATGGCGATCTTGCTGAAATCCTTGATGAATCGCCTGTACAACCCTGCATGACCCAAGAAGGAACGGATTTCCTTCACAGTACGTGGGGGTGGAAGGTTAGAGATCAAATCTACCTTCGCTTTGTCAACCTCAATACCCCTCTGAGATATGACATGCCCTAGTACTATCCCCTGCTTAACCATAAAATGGCATTTTTCCTAGTTAAGCACAAGGTTCTTCTCTTTGCACCTCACTAAAACCAAAGTGAGACGGTGCAGACACTCCTGAAAAGATGAACCGAAGACGGAGAAGTCATCCATGAAGATCTCCATAAAATGCTCTACCATGTCGGAGAATATGCTGATCATGCACCGCTGAAAATAGCAGGTGCATTGTACAGCCCAAAAGGCATGCGACGATAGGCGAATGTCCCAAAGGGACAGGTAAAGGTAGTCTTCTCTTGGTCTTCGAGGTCCACTGGGACCTGGTTATATCTTGAATAACCATCCAAAAAGCAGTAATACTCATGCCCAACTAAACGCTCCACCATCTGGTCAATGAATGGAAGAGGAAAGTGATCTTTCCTGGTGGCAGCGTTCAACTTCCGGTAGTCTATACAAACTCTCCAACCTGACTGAATACGAGTTGGCACCAACTTGTTATCCTTGTTCTTCACTACCGTCAACCCAGCCCTCTTGGGCACAACATGTATCAGGCTCACCCACTTGTTGTCAGAAATTGGATAGATGATCCCAGCATCTAACAATTTTATCACTTCTGCTCTCACATCCTCCTGCATTGCTGGGTTGAGCCTTCTTTGTGGTTCCCTCGATGGTTTGGAATTCTCTTCTAGATGTATCTTATGCATAACCAACGAGGGGCTGATTCCCTTGATGTCCTCAATAGTCCAGCCAATAGCTTCCTTATGCTCTCTCAAAACTTCTAACGATTCCTCCTCTTGAGCATCTATCAAATCTGAAGCTATGATCACTGGCAAAGAATTGGCTGGACCTAGGAACTTATACTTCAAATTGTCCGGTAAAGGCTTAAGTTCCTTCTTCGGGGAATCAGGCACAGCTGTCTCCTCCATCTCTTCGCTCACCAAAGGAGCGGTCTCCAAATGTGCATCTGCCTGCTCCATGAGTTTATCCAAATCCAAGTCTTCACCAAACTGAGCAAGGCATGCTTCCAGGGGGTCCTCTATGCTTGATTCTTCAACTACTTCATCCATTATCTCCTCAATCAAGCATACTTGATTCATTTGGTCATAATCAAGTGGTTGTTTTCTGATGTGAAAAATATTCAACTCCACCGTCATATTTCCAAAAGAAATCTTCATTACCCTCGACCTACAATTTATCAGGGCGTTAGCCGTAGCTAAAAATGGTTGCCCTAGAATCACAGGGATCTCACTCCCTATCACCTAAACTAGCTCTGTGTCCAACACAATGAAATCCACGGGGAAATAAAACTTGTCCACCTTAATCAGTACATCCTCAACTATTCCCTATGGAATCTTCACCGACCGATCAGCAAGTCGCAGTGTCATGGATGTGGGCTTCAGCTCTCCTAGCCCTAACTGTAAATAGACTGAGTAGGGCAACAAATTCACACTTGCTCCCAAATCCAACAGTGCCCTCTCAATCTGGCTAACTCCTATCATGCAAGTAATTGTAGGACATACAGGGTCCTTGTACTTGAGGGGTAACTTGCATTGTAGGATAGCACTTACTTGCTTGGTCGTGAATGCCTTTTTCGAGACATTTTTTTTCCTCTTCACTGTGACCAAGTCCTTCAAGAAGGCATATGAAGGGATTTGCTGGATGGCGTCCAAAAATGGAATATTGATTTGGACTTGTTTGAACACCTCCAGAATGTCCTCTAACTTCCCTCCATTCCTAGGCGCTTGTAATCTTTCAGGGTAAGGTGCTTTTGGCACAAGCGCCCTAGAAGGTTCCTTAACAGCAGGGGTGACCGTAGATGGCTCAGCATCTCCTTCCTTCTGGTCATCACCCTCTTCATCTCTTGGCTTTTCTTCCTCAACATGGTCTACTTCTAGGTCCACCACTTTGTTGTCCACTCTCTTCCCAGACCTCAGAGTAACAATTGCCTGAACATACTCCTGATTTGAAGAGTTTCCAATCCTGCATGCTTTAGGGTTGTTTACTACTTGGCAAGGGAGCTTTCCCTTGTCCCTCTCACCAAGGTGATTTGCCAATTGTCCAATCTGCATCTCCAACTTCGAGATTGCCTGGGTGTTCACCATGGTGGAGTACCTCACGTCACTGATTGATTGACTAGTTATCTTCATAAATTCCCTCATGGTCTCTTCCAGTGACTATGTTGATGATGTTGGGGCTTGAGTGGGGGCTTGATAAGATGATGAGGACGCTGGCTGAGCCGAGCGTCCTTGATTTTGATAAGGAGAAGAAAATCCTGGAGGATAGTGATTTTGAGCATGAGGAGCTCCTCCTTGATTTGTGGTGGGTTGATTCTATTTCCAAGAGAAATTAGGGTGGTTCCTCCACCCCGGATTATATGTCTCAGAATATGGCCCATTGGACGGCTTTTGGAAGTTGTTGAAAGCGTTCACTTGTTCCATCTCAGCAAAAACTGTCATCGATGGACAATTCTGTGCTTGGTGCATGGGACTAGCACAAACAGAACATCTCTCAACAGGAAATGTGTTTGCCGCATTGACAGGCCTTCCTACACTCAAGGCATCCAATATCTTGACAATGGCATACATCCTTTGTGCCAACTTCGTTTCTCCTTTTAACTTCAGGATGCCCCCTTTCTTAGGGTTTCGGGCAAATTTATCTCGACAACTCGTGAAATCCCACTGTTGGGAGTTGTCGAGAATTTTCTCCAAAGCTTTGTAGGCTAAATCTCCCGTCAAGTTCAGGAATGCTCCCCCATTCATCAGCTCAATCATACTACGGTTGGGCTGAGACAGCCCTTGGTAGAAGAATTGCACCAGACGCCATTTTTCATATCCGTGAGGGGGACATTTCATCAACAGATCTTTGAACCGTGCCCAACAATCTGAGAATTTCTCATCTTCATCCTGAGTAAAGGAACTGATTTCCTTTCTTGCCTCGTTTACTCTGGACATTGGGAAAAACTTGTTGTAAAATTGCTTCAACAGCTCTTCCCATGATGTGATGGAGCCAGGAGCATTGGAGTCCAACCACTCCGTGGCTCTATCATGAAGTGAGAAAGGAAAGAGTTTGAGGTGAACAGATTCCTCAGAAAAATTTTGAAATTTGGTGGTAGCACAGATGTTCTTGAATTTTTTCACATGAGAGTAAGGGTTTTCATGATCTAAGCCATAAAAGGATGGTAACATCTGGATTACATGTGGCTTTAGATCATAGTGGGTTGCATTAGTCGGCGGCAACACAATGCACGAATGGGAACTGACCGCAGTAGGTGCGAACAATTCCCAGGAGTGATGTTGTGAAATCCACGTCATAAGCTCTTCTATGCCCCCCGTTCCCTTCTCTTGCATCTTGATAATCCTTGTGCTCCTCCATTCTTGGATTCCTTTGGTTTTCGTCGTACTCCTCCACTCTCGAATTTCTTTGATTATCCCCCATCTCGCCTTGAGCTCTACGCTTTCTCCTTAAACATCTGAGTTCATTACTAAACTGACATGGGTATTATCTGCACTAAAAATCACTAAGTCTTAGACTTACCCTTTTCCTTTTTGTTTCATCTCCCATTACGATTATTATACGGTTTAGCCGCTTTAGAAGAGGATGCCATCGGAGCAAACTTGGGGAGCTCAGGACTTGATCCGTGTGATATTTGAAGACATGGACCCTATTTGGTTGCATTCGATGTGGGAGACTGGAGGATCTGCTTGTGCAGACATGATAGAGATTTTGATTTCATTAGCCCTGCTTAAGCTTAAGTCTAGGCTTTGATCTGTTGATCTTTTGTGCATTATGTGACATTTTGTTATTCTAGGTTGTAGCTGTTTTCCCGATGATGGTCTGATGACCAGTACATTTGATGACTATTTATGATATTATGATAAAGTAGTTCTTTATCTCTGGTATTGTTGTGTGATGTTTCATTTATTGTCTCTTAATCCCATAGTCTTAGTAAAGTCTTCCACTACAGTTTTCTCATTACAACGAGGAATGTGAACTCCCGAAGGTCTTGTTCTGCGAGGGACAAGTCTGGGATGGCACGCTGTGGGATTAATTACTAGTTAATTGATTTGCCCATAGGGCGGGGCGTCACATGAAGTGCACCATTCAGACTAT
This sequence comes from Carpinus fangiana, assembly GCA_006937295.1. Taxonomy (NCBI): domain Eukaryota; kingdom Viridiplantae; phylum Streptophyta; class Magnoliopsida; order Fagales; family Betulaceae; genus Carpinus; species Carpinus fangiana. The sequence continues at coordinate 330,862 of CM017324.1, forward strand.
TTGCAGTTCGATCACCAAGCTCAATCGCTTGCTAATCAGTCTACCGCTTATGTGCCACAGCCTGCACCACAGTCATCACTGGAAGAAAAGATTAACGCACTTATACAATCAAACTCCCAAATAATACAAGAGCTGAATAACTCCACCATGGCTCATAGCAAAGACATACAAGAGATTAAGAATTCCACTATGGAGTTAAAAGGTTTCGCCCAAGCCAACACTCAAGCTACCATAGGGTTGGAAGAATGCATTGGCCAAGGTAAGAATGAATATCCAGCAGAACATCAACTTGACCCAATAACAAAATATTAGGACAATGCAAGCGTATAGGATAATAATGAGGAAGAAGAGTTAAAGGTCAGCTAATGGCTAAAGGACACTACAGGATCGATGAGGATGAGTCCGAAAAATCTTATCATGAGCATGTCTGTTGTGAAAATTATAATTACTCACAAGCGCACGAGTCGTTTGCAATATAGTGTATGTGCAAGTACGAGGTCGAATCTACGAGGAATTGCATCGTGAAAATAGATTTCTATCTAAACTAATTCTACTTTAACCTAGTTTCAAATTTTTGGGTTTTGTTGTGCAAAATTAAACTAAACTAAAATTAAAACTGACTAAATGGAATGATAAAAAGGTACTAAGGTTTTCAAAATCCACCTCACCAAATTAAAGCATATATTCTCATGTTTTAGTTCATAAATCCGACAAACAATTAAACCCTAAGCATGTTCTATTGTTCCTATTGAAAGATTCAATGAATCCATCCATTTGACAGTAGACAATGCATATCCAATTTTGTTCAAAAGACCTAATGTATCCATGCTTTGCACAAAAGACAATGGATATGCAAAGTAAATCAAAAGACACAATGTATCTGTTGGATGAAACACAATGACTATCCAACTTTGGCACAATCAAACACAATTGTGTCACATAATTGAATTGAGATGAACATACATTACCTTAAGGTCAGAAATGTACTAATAAAACATGAAAACATAAAACTAATCAATGGCAAGGCTTCATCTTCAACCTTAGTTGAAGAATTAGCCTCTCATGACAAAAGGAATCATAAAGAAACTAATTAAATTCATTAAAATCAAAGTACTTACAAAAGAACTAGAGTTTAGAGCTCCAAAAACCCAGAAAAACACAAAAACTCAAGATTTACCTCTTTGAGTTTCTACAAGTGCTGCTTATTTAACTTCTTCAGTTTAATGCATTACACATATAGATTATTATAAGCATTTTCCAGATCATTCTCCACTTCTGATTCATTATCACATATATCATGTTCACTATCTAGAAATTTAGACTCACTAGCCTCATGTTCACTATCATCAGAAATCCCAAAAGCTAAGTAATTAACTACACTTTCAGCTTTTTCCTTATTGTTTGACTCATCACTTTGAGCCACATTAAAGGCTTTGCCTTTTGAATTTATCAAATTTCCATTATCACCACAAATGTGACCAACATCCCCACATTCATGACACTTACGACCACGAAGTAATTTATCTTTCTGATTTTCATCATTTATGCCTTGATGATTATCTCTAACCTCATTTCTATGATTCATGGAATTTTTAGACTCCCGACTTCTAAAATTCCCATTGTTAGATCTGAAAATTTTCCTAAACTTCCTAGCAACATTGACTAAATATTCCTCATCATCCACAAATTCATCATTGGAGAGATCTAAGATTTACCTTTAGCAGCCTTGATCTTAAGAAGAAGATTGTTTGAGTTTTTGGGCTTAGGTAACATGAGTTCAAATGTCTGAAGAGAATCGACAAGTTCCTCTACTCTCAGTGTCTCTAGATCTTCGCTCTATTGTATAGCAATAATCTGAGGTATAAACCTCGTAGGTAGTGATCTTAATATTTTCTTTACTACCTTAGCATCAGTCATTTTCTTTCCAAGATTAAAAGTATAGTTTCTAATAGTGCTAAGCTTAGAGTAAAAATCAGCAAATGTCTCTTCCTCTTCAATCCTAATCTCTCCAAATTGAGAAACTAGCATCTGAATTTTTGAAGCTTTCACAATTTTAGATCCTTCATGACTAATTTCCAATATTTCCCATGCTTCTTTAACTATTACACATCGAGAAATTCTTGAGAATTCTTCGGTGGAGATAGATGTGAAGATGGCATTAGCTTTGTTATTCATAGACGAAGAACTCTTTTAATCCATTGACAATTTGGCAAATGTATTATTTGGACAATTCCATCCAGATTCAACAATATGCCAAACGTCAATGGATTTAAGATATGCTCTCATTCAAATTTTCAAAAACGTATAATTGGATCCATCAAAGATAGGAAGAGAGTTAGGTGCAACTGTGTGAGACATTTTATGCGGAGTCTAGGATCACATTCAACAAAATTAATCCCAACAGAATGAACCCACTTTGATACCAATTGAAAAACCAATATACGATTCCTAACAACACCTAGAAGGGGGTTGAATAGGTGTATGCAAATAATACGCGGAATTAAAATACTAAAAAATTAATCAATCATTGACCAAAATATGTAAAGCAGTGACAGAGATATTTTGATTACGAAGAGGAAACCATTTAGAGATCTCTCTAAAAGGTAAAACCTCTCTGGGGCAGCAAAACCTAGGAAATTGTTGTGCGAAATACTACATAAATTAATAGATAATATTTGGTACGATTTAACTTGCAAGTGCACAAGATCAAACGATAATATAGTGCAGTAAATACGAGATCATTCTCACGAGGATTGTTGATTTTGCTTAGAATTGATTTTTTAAATTAAATATCAAAATTGCCATGACTTGATATTATGAAAAAGAAATAGAGATAAATTAAAAGGTTGGGCTTTGATATCAACCACTAATCATGCTTTATTAATATAACAATATGCCAATGCTCCAATTGTATTATGAATACTTAATGCTTGCCAACCTATAGGCATTGGTGTATACTCCTTAAGCTATAGATTTTCCTAAGCAACGAATTAGGCATGGGTGTATACTCTAATTCTTTTCTTTCTTAAAGGATTAGCATGGGTGTATACTAAGTTGTTATTTAAGAAAGCATAAATCTACGAAAATCGACAAACACATGAGGCCTAAGGCATGGGTGTATACTCTCAATTCCCCATGTTGATTAACACAAGAACCCATGAGGAGATTCTTTTGTTACTCTATTAAGCCCAGGACTCGATCATCTAAATTGACCTAAATAACTAATCCATACTGATGAGTGCCAAATATTGTATATTTGGACCCCTCAACTTGTATTTGTTAAATCCTTAGTTTTGTTAGTTTTAGTGTTTTGCAAGTTGCTAAGGTACATCTGTGACTAATTTCATTAATTTTGGGTCTTAAGATAGTTCGGGGAGCAGTGGCAGCAAATTTGAGTCAAGCGATGATTCACACCCGATGAGTCCCACCAAAATAGCCACATCTAAAGTTGTAGAACTCCGATTGGGGCACTCGGCCGACCTGGCAGTGCTGAAACCCTAAAATTAGCTTATAAATATCACCCATTTCTATTGTAAACAGACAGAGACGCGCCGGGGGCACCTTGCTTTGTCAAAGTTCGTATTTTCTATGTTTTTGGAGCTTGTAACTCCAATTCTTTTGTAAGTTTGTTAATTTTAATGAAGGAGTTTAGTTTTCTTGTGATTTCTTTTGCATGAGAGGCTAAATCTTAAACTAAGGTTGAAGATGAAGCCTCACCATTGATTTGTTAACATGTTTTCATGATTAGTTTGTACTAACTCCATCATTTAATGTAATGTATGTTTGTTTCAATTCAATTGTGTGACAAAATTGTGATTGATTGTTGTTTATGAATCCTAAAACATTGGATATTCGTTGTGTTTCGCCTAGGGGTACATCGAATGAGTGGATTGAGACTAATATCCATTGTGATTTACGGATACAATGGATGATTTGATCTCAATTAAATATTCGTTGTGATTCTTTTAACGATGGATTCATTGAATGATTCAATAAGATTTTGTAAAAGCGATAGAACATGCATAGAGCTTGATTGTTTGACGGATGTATGAACTAAGCATGAGAATGTGTGCCTTGATTTGGTAAGGTGGATTCCGAAAACCTTAGTGCTTTTATCATTTGTTTATTTTCTGTTAATTTTATTTTGCACGACAAAACCTTCCGAACTTCAGAACTAGGTTAAAGTAAAATTAGTTTAGATAGAAAATTGATTTTTACAAACACAACTCCCTGTGAATTCGACCTCACACTTGCACACACACTTTACTGCACACGACTTGTGCACTTATGAGTAATTCAAAACTCACACCAAGTTTTTGGCGCCATTGCTAGGGAGTTGTTTTTGTTTGTGAAAATTGATTTTTGTTTGAATTGATTTTATTTTTCTACTAGTTTAGTTAGATTTCTTATTTTTGCAATTTTATTTATTTATTTATATTTGTTTCTTAGTTTATCTAAAAAAAAAAAAAAAAATTGGTTGTTTTCGAGTTCTATTGCAGTTTCGGAAAAATCACTCCCTGTCAGTGCGATCGATTGCACCACACTTGCACGCAAGCGCACTCAAGCACATGGGCAGCAAGCGATCGCACCTGCAATCAATCCATCTTGCGCCTACACTCAAGCGCATTGCACACTTGCAATCGATCGCAGTTTACCTGTGCTCGAGCGCACTTCCAGAGATCAGCCTCAACAGACCAGAAGCAGCTAAGTAAAAAAATTTTGCAAATTCTTTTTGTCCACTTTGTGTTTATATTTTGTTTTCTGTTTGTTTTTTTAAAAAAAATATATATATATATTGGTTAATGTTTCATGTGGAAGTGTGTTTTGTTTGAAGAGTGAGGGTAAACATGAATTTTCCATTTGGTAATTTTAATGCTTCATCTAGTTATAGGAAACTAGCTCCTACTAACTACTCTTACATTTTCAAACCACATGAATCATCCTCACCATCAGATTGGAAACTGTCCATCCTATGGGTAATTTTCCAATTTTTCTTATGAGCAAATGAACACTTTGTTCTCCAGCACAGGGTTTGAATCAAACTCCATTTTTTATGGCCCAAACTGGAGCAACAATTCTAATTTCTCATGGCAAGCTCATGCTATGGGAAATTTTGTTCCCTAAGATTATGAACTGCACCATTCAGACTATTTGCAGTTCGATAATCCATCTTCCAACCCTTCATCATCCAACTATCAATCTTCATTGGAAGACTCTTTCAAGGAATTCATGCAACTAACTAGCCAATCCAGGAGTCTCGTGCCACGAGAATTATCTTTGGAAGACACACTCAATGCGTTCAAGCAAACAACCAACCAGTTTATACAAGAGCTTAAGAGTTCCACCATGGTCAATAAGCAAGGCATTCAAGAACTCAAGGATGCCACCATGGTCAACACTCAAGAAATTGCAAGGTTGGAAGGACAGGTTGATCTTCTAGTTGCCAAATTCAACAGAATCGAGGAAGAGGAGTTTCAAACTCAGAAGATGGCAAGAGGGCAATACATGATTGATGAGGACGCTTCCAGCATTTCTTATCATGAGCATGTCCAAGCCACCACCACACTTGGGAATGAAGAAACTATTGAGGAGATTTTTTGTGAGCCAAGCCTTGAGGATCCATTGGAAGAGCGCTTTGATCAATTTGGAGGTGACCTAGACCTGGACAAGCTACTTGAGCATGCTGAGACTTCTGATGAGCCAAGTCTTGAAGATCCGTTGGAAAAGAGTTTTGCTGAATTTGAATGCAATTTGGATCTTGATATGATACATGAGCAAGCCAAGGACTTATTGGAACCCACTTCTGAGATGCGGACTGAGAATGGAGAAACCAATGAGATATCCTTCCCTAACACATCTTCATCAGCAGCTAAGCTTCTCATCATTGATAACAAGGAGGAAGAGAAAGAGGTGCACTTGGAGCAAGTTGAGCACCAGGAGCAAATTGAGCCCCCAAATCTGTCTAATGATAAGGAAGTGAGTATTGAAGCTCACTCCTTCATCACAATCCCTCTTGAGACACAACATGAACCACAAGCTTCATCTTTTCAATGTCTCGAAGAGCCATTTTATGTAGAGATCTTCAAGGAATCACACACACAAAGGTGCAAATCTAGGAATAGGAGTCCCAAGAAGATCCTTCTGAGCAATAATGTTAGTTACAAAAGATGGCGAAACATCCTTCCAGAGGAATATCAAATTTTAAAGAAAAAGGGGTGGAAGGGATTGGTTGGGCACCCAAATGATCGGGGAAAGCATTGTAAAATTTCTTCCACATTTTTTTCTTTCCTTTATTGTCATGTTATTTTTGTTTCTAATAGCAATTGACCTTTTGATGTTTGTGCTTGTGAAAAAATTTTGCTGTTAGTTGTTGACAGGTGTTTTGGTATTCAAGTTTGGGGGGACACCCTGGCCTTTACACACTCCGGTTTCCTCATCCCACGATATTGTATCTCTTGACACATTGGGGACAATGTGTCATTTAAGTTTGGAGATGTAAAAAAACACACTGTCTTTTGTTTGTTTTATTTGTTTGTTCTATTTGTTTTTGTTGGTAAACAAAAAAAAAACTGCTACGTTGTTGTTAAGCATGAGCTACACTGCAACAATGGTTGCATTTCATGGGCTTGTTTAAACATCTTGAACACATCACGTCATTAGGACTCATTTTTGGCTTAGAGAGACTTCACATGTTTTGAGTTGATTATCACGAACACAATAGCATAGAGTCTGTGAGGTATGAAATTTGAACGGAATTGAGTGTTATCTTGAGATTTGTTGGATGACTTGTTGATGAAATGACCATGGCTTGAAAAAATCAATAAAATCAATAAAAAATCATCACTTTGAATTTTTCACTAAGTAACCAGACCTCTTACCTCATTAAGCATTGAGTGTTTGCGTAAAAAGGTGTGAAATTCAGTTTGGGTGATTGTATGGCTAGTTTGGCTTTGTAGCCTTTTTGACTTGAGTCATTAAGCCCTTATGGATGTTTTCACATCTAGTGCCCTAAGACCATCTGGTTTGGGAGTCACTGGCCCAACACTTGTTACATAGGTCAATTAGAAAGTTTAAAGGAGCCGAGCATTGCACAACCTACACACATAAATAAAAAATAAATAATTAACTTAAGCTTTGGTTGTCTTCATCTGATAGAACTCCTATGAATTTAGAGATACACAAACTTTGAGTAAATTGAAGCCTCATGATTATATGTTAATCTCACTTTGCACTTAATGAAACATGTGTTGTCTCGATTGCCCACTTATTCTCATGGATGTCCTGATGATGTGATTGTGGTGCTCAATTTGTTAAATCTGCTTGTGAGGTAAAGACCATGTGTTTGTGTGGAAGTTCATGTTTGCCGATAACATAGTGCTGAAAAATGTTTGTGGGTGTCATTGCTAGCAAACCCTTACGAGACTTCACTCATCTACTAGGGATGCCTAGGGGTTTAAAAGGCTTGTTGTATACGCTAAATGCAATCGTCTCTCTCACGACATCAGACTTATGTTTCTTGCTTCCATTTTGTTTTTCATTTTGTTTTGCTAAGAGACTAGTAAAATGTAGGTTTGGGGGTATTTGTTGAGTGCCAAATATTGCATATTTGTGCCCCTTAGCTTGTATTTATTAAACCCTTAGTTTTGTTATTTTCTGATTTTTTTGTTAGTTTTGGTGTTTTAGTGTTTTTTAGGTTGCTAAGGTACATTTGTGCCTAATTTCGTTAATTCTGGGGCATAAGACAGTTCGGGGAGCAATGGCAACAAATTTGAGCTGAGCGATGATTCGCACCTGACGAGTTCCTCCAAAACAGCCATATCTAAAGTTGTAGAACTCCGATTGGGGTGATCTTGGTGTCATTAGAAATCTAACTCAAAGAAATACAAAGTCATATTTCACATGAAGGGGCTAATTCTAAAGGTAGTGCACTCGAGCGCACATATAGTGAGATCGAGCTCACTTGCGCCCATCGAAAGCGGAAAGTCATGCTCAAGTGCGATCAAGCGCAGCACATAGAGTGAGATCGAGTGCACTCGGCTGACCTGGCAACGCTAAAACCCTAAAATTAGCTTATAAATATCACCCCTTTCTATTGTAAACGGACGGAGATGCACTGGGGGCTCTGTGCTTTGTCAAAGTTCTTGTTTTCTACGCTTTTAGAGCTTGGAACTCCAATTCTTTTGTAAGTTTGTTAATTTTAATGAAGGAGTTTAGTTTTCATGTGATTTATTTTGTCATGAGAGGCTAAAGATGAAGTCTCACCATTGATTTGTTTACATGTTTTTATGATTGGTTTGTACTATCTCCGTCATTTAATGTAATGTATGTTCGTTTCAATTCAATTGTGTGACAAAATTTTGATTGATCGTTGTTTCTGAATCATAAAACGTTGGATATTGGTTGTGTTTCATCTGAAGGTACATCGAATGATTGGATTGAGACTAATATCCATTGTGATCTACGGATACAATGGATGATTTGATCTCAATTAAATATTCGTTGTGATTCTTTTAACTGATGAATTCATCGAATGATTCAATAAGATTTTGTAAAAGCAATAGAACATGCATAGAGCTTAATCGTTTGACGGATGTATGAACTAAGCGTGAGAATGTGTGCCTTGATTTGGTGAGGCGGATTCCTAAAACCTTAGTGCTTTTATCATTTTTTATTTCAGTTCATTTTTATTTTGCACGACAAAAACCTTTCGAACTTCAGAACTAGGTTAAAGTAAAATTAGTTTAGAGAGAAAATTGATTTTTATAAACACAACTCCCTGTGGATTCGACCTCGCACTTGCACACACACTTTACTGCACACGACTTGTGCACTTGCGAGTACAATTAAATTTGTACATCACATACCACATGTATATGTTGATCAAGCACATTCATATGAAGAATTTTATAAAACTGGAATTAATCAAGTTAAGCATCATAATACGATTATCACAAATGAGCCAATACTGAAATATTAAATAAACATAATTCAGGCTTCAATCTAGCCCTACTAAAGTACTTAGTTGCACAGGATTAAAATAAAACTAAAGAGAAAGGGAAAAGAAAGAACCAAAAACCGCTCCTAGAAGTAGCCTCCAATTCCTCTCCCCAATATTATGTGCCTTTCTAAGAGGCTTAAAGGTGTATTTATATATTTTCAAGGAAGACTCTAGAAACCCTAAGAACCCTAAAAAATTCGCAAGTTTTAGTCTCAGTGCAACTAGGACTTGTAAAACCTAATATGGAAAGAAAAGGAAGTCTAGCCTTCTCTAATTTTCCTCCAGCGCATGAGTGCACTCGATTGCATCCCATATGCGCTCAATCGCACTCTACGATCGATCCTTCTTCTAACGCGCGCGAGCAGCTTGGGCGCTCGAGCCTAAGCTTCCTATGCTCAATCGCTCTGACAGAATGCGGAATACCCAAAATTGCTCTTTTATGCTCTAATTTTCAGAGTTGATTCCTTTTCTCCAAAAACCTTTAAAGACAGAAAACACAAAAAGAAAGTAAAATAGAACAAAATAGCACAATTAAGAAATTAACAAGCGTAAATAAAGGGTCTAAAATATGAATATTTTAGCACTTATCAGAAATCACTAAATTGGTAAAAGAATAAGGATTACAAGAAGTTCATACTTATAAAAACCTTTGCAATTGACCCTCTCTTGCATAAGACAAGTGACCTTTCTACCGCAATAGCCCTTTCCAGAAACAACTGGAATAATCCATCTACGTGATCTCCCTTCATCGGAACTCTGGTTGACTTTACTTCAATAATAACTAAGTATGATAAAACAATCATGAGAATAAACGCACTATATCAAAGACTCTCTTAGCACAAATCTGTGAACTCTTGATGCATATTTCGTAGCAACAAATGTAGAGATTTGTATACATAGTATAAAGACCCATAGTCTAGTTAGACTCAAACTCTAATTTAAAAAGACGTAAAAGCTATGGGGCATTTGTGATGTGAACCCCGTCAAGAATAACGAGACCCAACAACGAAAGGGAACCCAAGATCGTTCTATGGACAGATTCGAATGGAAGACCTCGACCCGTTGTTTATGACAAACAAGAACCTCGGTATAAGGAAGACACCACAAATGGTGGTGGAGTTTCCGTTTGATAAGTCTAGATGAACGCCACAGGAAATCCCGATAAGTTCAAGTAGTTCTTCAAAGAACCAAAGAGAATAAACCTCACAAGTTTTATGAATAATCAATGTCTGCCTCCATAGGAGTACAAAGAGTATTTAAATAGGTACTGTAAAATAAAACCTAACCCTAATTTGACTGACTTTGGGCTAAGCCCATTATCTAATCATAAAATATCTCTAACCCTAGATAAGATGACTTTGGGCCAAGCCCATTACAATAACACTTAAAATATAGATAAAACATCCATTTAAATATAAATAACCTAATTAACTAATAAGACCCAAATATAATTAAAATTCCAACTTATTTATTTTTCCTTCTGCGTCATTACCAATGATGCAGCATAGGAAAGAAGCTAAAATAGGAAAGAAGAGCTGGACGCCTAGAGTAGCCATGCAATCCGATCCTTCTAGAATAGACCCAAAATATTTCTTGCCAATTCTTAGCCTTGACCGGATCCTTCTAGAACTTGAATCAAGGTGACGATTCTTTGTTGCCCACGTGGATCATGCTCAATGGGCCTCCACGAATTTGCTTGAGTCCATAACTCTTGAATGAGTCCGTTGAGTACATCCTTGAACTTCTTTGCTCGTGCCCTCGTAACCGGCCCAATTGGTACTTGAACGAGATCCTTCGAAGTGGTGCCTTGATCTCCATCATTCCCCTCCTCTTGAAAAGGATTTGCCCTCAAATCATCACCTACATCAAAAGGACTCAAATCAGTAACATTAAAAGTGGCACTTACATTGTACTCACCAGGTAAGTCTAGCTTGTAAGCGTTGTCATTGATACGCTCGAGGACTTGGAAAGGACCATCTCCTCTTGGGAGCAATTTGGAATGTCTTTTCGCCGGGAATCTTTCTTTTCTCATATGCAGCCAAACCCAATCTCCAGGTTCAAAAACCAGCTGGCGACGTCCCTTGTTGGCTTGTGTGGCATATTGCTCCGTTCTTCGCTCAATGTTGAGTCTTGCTTTCTCATGAATCTGCTTAACAAAGTCAGCTTTCTTTTTGCCATCTAAATTAACGTGCTCCGTCAAAGGTAAAGGAGATAAATCCAATGGAGTTAAAGGATTAAACCCATATACAATTTCAAATGGCGAAAATTTGGTAGCAGAATGAACAGCTCTATTATATGCAAACTCAACATGTGGTAAACATTCCTCCCATGTTTTGATGTTCTTTCTAATGATTGCCCTCAATAGAGTAGACAAAGTCCTATTTACTACTTCAGTTTGACCATCAGTTTGTGGATGACAAGTAGTGGAAAACAATAGCTTAGTACCTAGCTTACACCACAAAGTCTTCCAAAAATAGCTCAAGAACTTAGCATCTCTATCCGAAACAATTGTCCTAGGCATGCCATGTAATCTCACAATCTCTCTAAAGAACAAATCAGCAACATGCGAAGCGTCATCCGTTTTGTGACATGGAATAAAATGTGCCATTTTAGAAAATCTATCCACGACCACAAAAATGGAATCTCTTCCACGTTTAGTCCTAGGCAATCCTAACACAAAATCCATTGAAATATCAATCCAAGGCTCACTAGGAATTGGTAAAGGTGTATACAAACCGTTGGGCTGCACTTTGGATTTAGCTTGCCTACATGTGACACATCTACCACAAATCCGTTCGACATCTCGTTTCATGTGAGGCCAATAGAAGTGGTCCTGCAAAATAGCTAAAGTCTTTGCAATTCCAAAATGTCCCATTAATCCCCCGCCATGTGATTCCTGCACTAATAACTCCCTCATAGAACAGTTAGGCACGCATAGCTTATTTTCTCGAAATAGGAATCCATCAAGCCTAAAGAACTTACCAGAGGCGATTTTCTCACAAGCTCGATATTCCTCACAAAATTCATGGTCTTCAGCATATAATTCTTTAATGTGTTCAAAACCAAGCAATTTTGCATCAAGTGTGGAGAGTAAGGCATACCTGCGAGAAAGTGCATCGGCGACTACATTCTCCTTACCTTGCTTGTACCGAATGACGTATGGAAACGTCTCTATGAACTCCACCCATCGCGCATGCCTTTTGTTTAGCTTGTGTTGGCCCTTCAAGTGCTTCAAGGACTCATGATCGGTGTGAATCACGAACTCCTTAGGCCATAGGTAGTGCTGCCACGTCTCTAAAGCCCGAACCAATGCATACAACTCCTTGTCATAAGTTGGGTAGTTTAAGGCTGCCCCGCTGAGTTTCTCGCTGAAGTAAGCAATTGGTCGTCCTTCTTGCATAAGAACGGCGCCTATACCAACACCTGAAGCATCACATTCAATTTCAAACGTTTTAGAAAAGTTAGGTAAAGACAACAAAGGTGCGTTAGTCAGCTTCTCTTTGATTAATTGAAATGCCTTCTCTTGTTCTTCTCCCCACCGAAATCCAACGTTCTTCTTGATCACTTCGGTAAGCGGTGCGGCTAAGCTACTGAAGTCCTTCACGAACCGCCGGTAGAAACTAGCAAGTCCATGAAAACTACGAACATTACCTACACTTGTGGGGCTCGGCCAATCTTGGATTGCACGTACCTTCTCTTCATCAACCTGTATACCTTGTGCACTAACAACAAATCCCAAAAATACAAGCTTATCGGTGTAAAAAGTGCACTTCTTTAAATTAGCAAACAACCTTTCTTTCCTTAGCACATCTAAAACGGATTTCACATGTACTACATGATCATCTAGGTTTTTGCTATAAATGAGTATATCATCAAAATAGACAACAACAAATCTGCCTATAAATGCACGCAAAACATGGTTCATAAGTCTCATAAAGGTGCTCGGAGCATTAGTCAAACCAAAAGGCATAACTAACCATTCATACAAACCATATTTTGTTTTAAAGGCGGTTTTCCATTCATCTCCTTCTTTTATCCTAATTTGATGATAACCACTTTTTAAATCAATCTTAGAAAATATGCAAGAACCATGCAGCTCATCTAACATATCATCTAAGCGTGGGATAGGATGACGATACTTTACCGTTATGTTGTTGATGGCTCGGCAATCAACGCACATTCTCCACGTCCCATCCTTTTTAGGTACAAGTAAGACCGGAACCGCACATGGGCTCATGCTCTCCCTCACGTGCCCTTTCTCCAATAATTCTCTTACCTGCCGTTGAAGCTCCTTTGTCTCCTCAGGATTGCTCCTATAAGCTGGTCGGTTTGGAATGGTTGCACCGGGAACAAAATCAATTTGATGTTCAATCCCTCGGATTGGAGGTAACCCATGTGGTGTTTCCTCGGGGAAGACATCCTTGTACTCCTGCAAAAGAGAAACAATAGAACTAGGCAAAGCAAGGTCAAGTTCATTAGTGTTTAAAAGGGCCTCTTTGTACAAAAGTACAATCATCGGCTGATTTGAAAACATTGCTCGCTTGATCTCACTCACTTTTGCATAGAAATTCTTTTGTTTTCTCTCTGATTTTCTCTCAAGGGCCGAACTTTGATTTTCTTTTTCTCTCTCATTTTTCTCGGCCTCTCTCTGATTTTCACTCTTTTTCTTTTGCTCACTCTCTTTCTTTTGATCACTCTCCTTTTGTAATCTCACTTGATCCTCGTATACTTGCTGCGGTGTCAATGGTACAAGAGTGATTGATCGTTGATTAAGTACAAAAGAGTACTTGTTCGTAAAGCCATCATACTTCACATGCCTATCGAACTGCCATGGACGCCCTAGCAATAAGTGTCCCGCTTGCATCGGTACTACATCACACAACACTTCATCTTCGTATTTACCGATTCGAAATGCAACTAACACTTGCTTGTTCACCCTTATCTCACCACTATCATTTAGCCATTGCAACTTGTACGGTCTAGGGTGCTTTACCATGGGCAATCCCAATTTCTCCACCATAATTGTGCTTGCAACATTAGTACAACTACCACCATCAATAATCATACTACATACCTTGTCTTTAACATAGCACCTAGTGTGAAAGATGTTCTCCCGCTGTACTTCATCAACTCCTTTTGCTTGCAAGCTCAATGCTCTCCTTGCCACCAATGTCAATGCGTCAGGGGCTAAATACTCCTCCTCGAAAACATCCTCCAATGGCGGCATGTCGTCGGTGTCGGAATCTTCACAATCGGTCACAATTTCACCATTGGCTTGCAACACCATGACTTGCTTGTTTGGACATTGACTTGCTATGTGGCCCCTGCCTTGACATCTAAAACATTTAATGTCACGATTCCTAGAGGTAGAGGCTTCGGTTTTACATTGAGGAACGTGGCTGGTGGTCGCGGACTTGGGTCCGGGTTTGGGCATTTGTGACTTGTCCAGCGGCTTGGCATGACTCGATTTCCAAGAGGTAGAACTAGAGTTATGGCCTGCACGTGTCCCACTCCCTCTCTTGAGTTGTTGTTCCACTTTGATAGCCATATGCACCATATCTTCCAATTCCACATAATGCTGCATCTCTACCTTATCATGGATCTCCCGGTTTAAGCCAAGTAAAAATCTAGCCATTGTGGCCTCCCGATCCTCCTCTACATTAGCGCGGATCATAGCAATCTCCATCTCCTTGTAGTAATCCTCTACGCTTCGACTCCCTTGTCTAAGACCTTGTAGCTTTTTGTACAACTCTCGGTAGTAGTAACTTGGAACGAACCGCTTTCTCATCACTACTTTCATCTCCTCCCATGTGTCTATTGGTCGTTCTCTATTCCGCCTCCTGTTTATCACAAGCTGATCCCACCAAGTAATAGCATATTCAGAAAATTCAATCACGGCTAATTTTACCTTCTTTGTCTCCGAGTAGTTGTGGCAATCAAACACGAACTCCATCTTCTTCTCCCACTCAAGATATGCCTCAGGATCAGATCTACCTTGAAAGGACGGAATCTTCATCTTAATACCACCCAAGTTGTTATCTTCGCGATTCCTAGCTTCTCCAAATCTTCCTCCGGGTCTCCTATTGTTAACAATGGACTCCCGATCTTCTTCTTCATCAAAACCAGACCCATAACGCTCTTCATCCTCCTCCCTCGGTGGAACTCTTCCCCTTCTACGCAAATTACGACCGTTTTGTGGTTGCTCCTCACGTCTATTCTCCATCTGATCTATCCGTTCGTGAATCTGCTCCATCTCCAACTTCATCACACGCCTCATCTCACTCATCATGGCCTCCATAAACATTTTCGGATCAGTCAATTTTGTATCATGTTCGGCAATGCTCTTACCACTATCTTGAGTCATGATTGCTGCAAAACAAAGGTTAGAAAAAAAAAAAAAAAAAAAGGACCTCACCAATCACTCCCTTACGTGTTTACACTCAAGAATTTGGATCACTCTCCACTCGTGTTTCACTCAAAATAATATGGCTTTTACCCTCCGATGTTCTCACCACTCTTTCACTCGATAATTCTCTTTTAGTTCTT
This sequence comes from Carpinus fangiana, assembly GCA_006937295.1. NCBI lineage: Eukaryota > Viridiplantae > Streptophyta > Magnoliopsida > Fagales > Betulaceae > Carpinus > Carpinus fangiana. The sequence goes on from CM017324.1 coordinate 346,406, forward strand.
TTGAAACTAAACAAACAACTCAAAATTTCCCGCAACAATTCACCAAGAACTAATCAAGGAATTTCATATTTGAACACAAGGAATATAGAATTTTTCAGATTAGAATTAGAAGGAATATGGTAGTTTGAAATTTTGGAAGCACAGAATAGTGATTTTTATTTTTTTTGAACTCCTTTTTGTCTACTTCTTCGAGTCTCTCTCTTCTTTTTTTTTTTTTTTTTTTTTTTAATCAGCAACTAGCTTTTGAGAATAATGAAATAAGATTTCGAAATAACTAAGAGATGTGAGACCAGACCAATAGTTTAGACATCAACAAGAACAAACAAAGATTGAACAGATAGGGCAAAGGAAATTCGGCTAAGAAGAGATAAATGATGTGGACGGCTAAAGAAGAAACAAAGGAATGAAAGATGTTAAAGGATAGGCAAACCTGAACTAGAAACCGTGCTCTGATACCAAATGATGTGAACCCCGTCAAGAATAACGAGACCCAACAACGAAAGGGAACCCAAGATCGTTCTATGGACAGATTCGAATGGAAGACCTCGACCCGTTGTTTATGACAAACAAGAACCTCGGTATAAGGAAGACGCCACAAACGGTGGTGGAGTTTCCGTTTGATAAGTCGAGATGAACGCCACGGGAAATCCCGATAAGTTCAAGTAGTTCTTCAAAGAACCAAAGAGAATAAACCTCACAAGTTTTATGAATAATCAATGTCTGCCTCCATAGGAGTACAAAGAGTATTTAAATAGGTACTGTAAAATAAAACCTAACCCTAATTTGACTGACTTTGGGCTAAGCCCATTATCTAATCATAAAATATCTCTAACCCTAGATAAGATGACTTTGGGCCAAGCCCATTACAATAACACTTAAAATATAGATAAAACATCCATTTAAATATAAATAACCTAATTAACTAATAAGACCCAAATATAATTAAAATTCCAACTTATTTATTTTTCCTTCTGCGTCATTACCAATGATGCAGCATAGGAAAGAAGCTAAAATAGGAAAGAAGAGCTGGACGCCTAGAGTAGCCATGCAATCCGATCCTTCTAGAATAGACCCAAAATATTTCTTGCAAATTCTTAGCCTTGACCGGATCCTTCTAGAACTTGAATCAAGGTGATGATTCTTTGTTGCCCACGTGGATCATGCTCAATGGGCCTCCACGAATTTGCTTGAGTCCATAACTCTTGAATGAGTCCGTTGAGTACATCCTTGAACTTCTTTGCTCGTGCCCTCATAACTAGCCCAATTGGTACTTGAACAAGATCCTTCGAAGTGGTGCCTTGATCTCCATCAATTTGGACGGTAAGTTATCCTGTCTGTTTGAAACTAGACAAAAGCTAGTTCTAATACACTTTGCGTCTAGACGAGAAGTACGATGATGTAGATTAGGATAACCTATCTTATCTATTAGTCTTTTATTTAAATTAGGTTTATTTGTTAGTATTTTATTTTATCTTATCTTTCAGTCTTTTATTTGAATTAGGTTTCTTTGTTAGTCTTTTAATTGGTTTAGCTTTCTTTCGTAGACTTCTAAATTGACTTTATTTCATTGTTATCTTAGGACTAGGAGTCTTGGGGCTATAAATAAATGCTTAGAGCCCTGAGAATGCAGATTATTATTATTGATTTCGTTAATAAGAATACTCAGAGTTGAGTTTCTTGGTTCTTTTTCCTTCAGGCTTTAGATAGCATCTATTGCTTAGAGAAGATTTCTTTGATCTTGTGATAGTCTCACAATCTTAGGAATATTTATCCCTTCTACTTGCTGTTTTCTTGATTATACACGATCTATCCCTGCATCATACGTTCATCCAGATGGCACTAGGTTAACAACATTAACTTCAATTTTGTAGTGACCCAAATAATTAACTAGGCATAAGTAGCTTAGTTAAGGGGGTTAATTTGGGCTTTGCGTCACTAAGGACACTAGAAGGGTAATTTGGACTTTTGGATGGACGTACGCTTCTGTTTGTAGTGCAGACGTATGTGGGGAGACCACCGGACGTGTGCTCTATAAATAGTACGTAGACATACGCAGAAACACAAGACGTATGCTACTTTTTTGGATTAAACTCTGGCTAATACCTGAACGTACAAGATAGCCTTTGGACCGCTGTGTAAATGTACCAGACGTACACTAGGGTTTGGCCGATGTCCGCTGCTTTTCAGAGAGTTGGTGGCAGCCTTTCCCTAAAAATACCCTTGACCCCTCTTCACTATTCACGCTCTCTTTGGCCCCCAGGCTGCGAAGATACCCTTGTGAGTGTGCTTTGTGAGGTTTTATGTGTTTCGGTGCTAACAACAGAGGAACTCTTGAAGTTTCACTTCAATGATCGGAGGCCTTGAGAGCAATGTTCACCCCGAGTCGGTGGACATCCCTATGTATGAAACAGCAGCCTTGGGAAGTCAAGCAATGGACGTGATTGGCCAGTTGGTGCCAACCTTAGATCGCTATAGGCTCGCAAGATAGCTAGTTGAAGGTACTGGGTGTTCTTTGAAGGATTTTTGTAGTCACTGATGAGTGCCAAATATTGTATATTTGAGCCCCTTAACTTATGTTTGTTAAACTCTTAGTTTTGTTGTTTTCTAATGTTTTTGTTTGTTTTAGTGTTTTCATGTGCTGCAGGACGTTAACGAAAAATTGTGGTTTAAAAGGTGGAATTAACCAAAAGGAAGATATGGTCCCTGTTAATGCGCTCGAGCGCATGGATTTTGCGATAGAGCACACCTGCGATCGAGCCTAGCGTGATGCGCTTGAGCGCATCTACGCTCGAGACCAAGAGGCCACAATGGAGCACTCTCCATGTACACCTGTGTTTATTGCGTAGCCCTAGCAGCATCGCTTTCATTGCTGCACCATGGGAATATTGAGCGGTTACGTGCGCTCAAGCACAAGCATGTGCAATCGAGCGCGTTAGGGATGCGATTGAGCGCACTGACTTTAACCTGGCAGCATATATTTTTGCTTATAATAGGACCCTTATAGATTTTTGTAAACCTATGTTTGGGAGGCGCCCTTAAGAGCCAAAACTCCTCTGTTTCTCATGGTTTAGCCTTTCATTCGTCATTTCTTTTGTTAGCCTTTAGTTCTTTATGATTAGAGGCTAAATCTTCAACTAAGGTTGTAGATGAAGCCTCACCATTTATTTATCTACATGTTTTTGTGTTTAATTTGTACTCAATCCGTCGTTTAATGTTATGTGTGTTCGTTTCAATTCAATTTCATGACAAAATTGTGATTGATTGTTGTTTATGAATCATTAAACGTCCAATATTTGTTGTGTTTTGTCCGGGGGACATCGAATGATTCTATCAATTTGATCGATTAAATATCCGTTGTGATTCTTTAATGGTGGATTCATCAAATGATTCGACAAGATTTTGTAAAAGCAATAGAATATGCATAGTGCTTAATCGATAGACGGATGTATGAACTAAGTAATAGCAAACAGAATATGCCTAGAGCATAATCGTTACACGGATGTATGAACTAAGCATGAGAACATGCATTTTGATGTGGTGAGGTGGATTCTAAGACCTTAGTATTTTCATTTATTTGTTTTCAAGTTATTAGCTTAGTATACATTTTTTGCATGAAACAACCCCAAATTCGGAACTAGGTTAATATAATATTAGTTTAGATTTTAAAATTGGTTTTTGCAAATCACGATTCTCTGTGGTTCGACCTCGCACTTGCACAATGCTATATTGCACACGACTCATGCTATTGCGAGTATAGTAAATTTGTACATCAAATTTTGGCGCCGTTGCTAGGGAACAGTTGTTTTTGTTAAAATTGATTTTTTGTCTAGATTGATTTTATTTTTCTACTAGTCATTTACTTTTTGCAATTTGAATTCAGTTTTTAGTTGTTACTATGCTGTTCTAAAAATTTTTAAAAAATAAAAATTAGAATAGTGTTTGGGTGTTTTTGAGTTTGTTGAAAATTTCTGGAATTTTGGTCTTTGTTAGTTCGATCAAGCGCAGCTTACTTGCGCTCGAGCGCACATACGCTGATTGCTGCACTGCGAGCACGCCAACACTCGATAGCTTGCTATTGTGCGCGAGTGCACATCAGACCGACACCTCCGCAGTGCACTTGTACGCTCGAGTGTACCTCTATTGCGATTGAGCTCACTTGCAGACTGCATCAGACCCAGACTAATGCTTGATCGCAGTCCTTAGACACTCGAGCACAGTGTGCTTATGCGATCGATCACACCTCTGTTGCGATTGAGCACAATAGCAGACTACTACATTGGTTCACACTTACGCTCGATCGCACCTACCTGTGCTCGAGCGCATCTCCGCAGTCAACACCAACAAACCAGAGGCAACAAAGTATATAGTTTTTTATTTTTTTTATTTATTGTTATTTTTATTTATTTGTTTAGTGTCTATCTTTTATATTTTATCTATTGTTATTAGTTTTTGTTGTTTTTATTTATTTTATTTCAAAATATAAAAAAAAAAAAAAAAAAATTGTTATTGTTTCATGTGGGATATTTGCATGCTAAAGAGTTTGGGTGAAGCATGAGTCTTCCGTTCAGTAATTTTAATGTTTCCCCTAGTTGTAGGACACAAGCTCCTACCAACTACTCTAAAAATTTTCACCCACATGGACCATGTTCATACTGCTCAAACCCTTATCATAGTTCAGGTAATTGTCCAAACCAGTGACAATTTTTCAATTTTTCACATGAGTAGTTGAACATCAATTTCTCCAGTTTGGGGTCTAAATTAAATTCCAATTTCTACACCCCAGACTGGAGCAACCATTCTAATTCCTCGTGGCAAGCTCATGCTACGGGAAATTATGCTTCCCAATTTCATGAACTGCACTAATCTAAATATCCAAAGTTCAATAATCCATCTTCCATTCCTTCATCATACGACTATCCTCCTAAGCAATCTTCTTTGGAAGAAACTCTTAAGGAATTCATGCAACTAATCAACCTACCCACCATTCCTGTGTCACAAGAACTACCATTGGAAGACACACTTGAGGCGTTCAGGCAAATAGTAAACCAACCCTTTCATGAAATCAAAGATACCACCATGGTCAATTCCCAATCCATGCATGAAATCAAGGATGCAGCCATGGCAAACACTGAAGCAATTGCAAGGTTGGAAGGATAGCTCAGTCATCTAGTTGCTGAATTCAACATAGTCAAGGAAGAGGAGTTCAAAGCCAGGAGATGGCGATAGGACAATACATGATTGATGAGAATGGCTCCAACAATTCTTATCATGAGCATGTCCAAGCCACCACATTTGGGAGTGAGGAAGTTGTCGAGGAGACTGTTAATGAGCCAAGTCTAGAAGATCCTTTGGAAGCATGCCTTGCTCAAATTGGAAATGATTTAGATTTGGATAAGTTACTTGAGCAAGCAGATGCAATATTGGATCCTACTCCTGAGGTGCAAAAGGAGAAGGGGAAAACCACTGAGATATCAATCCCTAACTCATCTACATTAGCAGCTGAGCCTTTCATTTTGGGTAACCACTCTTCCATTCCTTCATCGTACAATCATACTCCTCAAGAGTCATTAGTGCAACATTATCCAACCGCTTATTTAGATGACTTAGAGGAGAGGGTGAACCAACTCATGGTAGCTAGGCATGCCCATACCCAGCCTTCTCACACTCACGCACCTCATCAGTCATGTTCACATTGTTATCATCCTTCTCACCGAATAGATGATTGTCCATTCATTAATCATTACATGATTGAAGCTAACAAGTCTGCACATGAGCATGCCCAAACCACCACCATACTTGTTAGTGAGGAAAATACTATTGACAAGGTGGAAGAAAAGGAGAAGCAATTTGAGCCCCCGCCAATTCCAAATTTGTCCAATTACAAGGAAGTGAGTACTGAAGCTCATTCCTTAGTCACTATCCCTCTCGAGACCCATCATGAAACCAAGCTTCATTTCTTCAAGGTCTCAAAGTGCTATCTTATGCCATAATCTTTATGGATTTATGCATTGAAGGTCACAAATTAGGGGACAAATTTCCTAAGAAAATGCAGTTAAACAAGAAATTTGGGCACCTAAGATGGCAAAACATCCTTCAAGAGGGCTATCAAGTGTTAATGAAGAAAGGGTGGAAGGGATTGGTTGGACACCCACGTGATCGGGGAAAGTGCGGTATTTTTTCTTTTTTTATTTTCCGCACTTTATTTTTGAGTCCTATTCTTTTTGTCATTTTATTTATTGTCATTTTTTGGTCTAACAACAATTAACCTTTTGATGTTTGTTCCTGTGAGAAAAGATTGCTGTTAGTTGTTGACAGGTGTTTTGGTGTTCAAGTTTGGGGGACGCCCTGGCCTTTGCACTTTTTGGTTCCTCATCCCATGGTATTGTATTTCTTGCCACATTGGGGACAATGTGTCATTTAAGTTTGGAGGTGTGGACAAACACATTGTCTGTCTATTTGTTTGTTTGTTTTGTTTGTTTTGTTTTTTTTTTTTCATTTTTGTCTGTTTATAAAAATAAAAAATTTGATGCTATATTGTTGTTTAGGCATAACTTACATCATAACTGTGGATTGCATGTCATTGGTGTGTTTAACTTATTTGAACACTGCATATCATTAGAAATCCCAGTTTTTGATTCATGTGTTGGATTAGAGAGACTTTACCTGTTTGATTAATATTTCACATGCACACTAGCATAGGGTCTGTGAGGTATGAGATTTGACATAAGGAATGTGCTTCTTAAGATTTTTAGGTTGATGTGATGTTATGATGAAAACCTTGGCTGTAAAACCAAAAAAAAAATAAAAAAATCATCATAAGTTGAGCTTTTCATTGAGTAACCGAACCTCTTGCCTCACCAAGCAGTGAGTGTTCGCGTAAAAAGATGAGAAATTCCAGCTAAATGATTATATGGCTAGTTAGGCTTCGTAGCTCTTTTTGACTTGAGTAAATAAGCTCTTAGGGATGTCTCTACATCTATTGTCCTAAAACCATCTAGTTTGGGAGTCACTGGCCCAACACTTGTTACATAAGTCGATTAGAAGTTTAAGGGAGTCAAGCATTGCACAGCCTACAAAAAAAAATTTGCACTTTTCTATTCAAGCCTTGGTTGTTTTAATCATATTGCACTCCTATGAATTTTGGAGTACACATCTTTTGAGAATAATTGAAACCCCACGACCTTGTGTCAATCCACTTTGCACTTTATAGAGCATGTGTTGTATCAATTTTCCAACTGTGAGTTGAATGATGTTTGAATGCCTGGATGATGTGGTTTGTATATTCAACTTGTTAAAATTGCTAATGATATATGAACCATGTGTTTATGTGAAAGGCTTTGTCTGTCAATAACATAGTGCCAAAAAATGTTTGTGGGTGTCATTCCTGGAAAACCCTCACAAGACTTCACTCGTCCTCTAGGGAATTCCTAGGGGTTTAAAAGGCTTGTTGTATATGCTAAATGCAATTGTTTCTCCCACAGAAGCGGACTTATGTTTCTTGTTTTGATTGTATTTTTCATTTTGTTTTGCTAAGGGACTAGCAAAATATAAGTTTGGGGGTATTTGATGAGTGCCAAATATTGTATATTTGAGCCCCTTAACTTATGTTTGTTAAACTCTTAGTTTTGTTGTTTTCTAATGTTTTTGTTAGTTTTAGTGTTTTAATGTGTGATGCAGGTTGTTAACGGAAAAGTACGGTTTAAAGGGTGGAATTAACCAAAAGGAAGATCTGATCCCTGTTAGTGCACTCGAGAGCATGGATTCTACGATCAAGCCTAGCATGATGCACTCGAGCGCATCTGTGCTCTTGCCCAAGAGGCCGCAATCGAGCACTCTCCATGTACGCCCGTGTTTCCCACGTAGCCCTAGCAACATCGCTTTCATTGCTACACCGTGGGAATATTGAGCGGTTACGTGCGCTCGAGCGCAAGCATGCGCGATTGAGCGCACTTGGTGCGATCGAGCGCACTGACTCTGACCAGGCAGCATATATTTTTGGTTATAAATAGGACCCTTATTGATTTTTGTAGACCTACGTTTGGGAGGCGCCCTCAGTAGCCAAAACTCCTCTGTTTCTCATGGTTTAGCCTTTCATTCGTCATTTCTTTTGTTAGCCTTTATTCCCTTATGATTAGAGGCTAAATTTTCAACTAAGGTTGAAGATTAAGCCTCACCATTTATTTGTCTACATGTTTTTGTGTTTAGTTTGTACTCAATCCATCATTTAATGTTATGTGTGTTCGTTTCAATTCAATTTCGTGACAAAATTGTGATTGATTGTTGTTTATGAATCATTAAACGTCCAATATTCGTTGTGTTTCGTCCAAGGGTAGATCGGATGATTCTATCAATTAAATATCCGTTGTGATTCTTTAACAGTGGATTCATCGAATGATTCGACAAGATTTTGTAAAAGCAATAGAATATGCATAGTGCTTAATCGATAGATGGATGTATGAACTAAATAATAGCAAACAAAATATGCCTAGACCATAATCGTTACACGGATGTATGAACTAAGCATGAGAATATGCATTTTGATGTGGTGAGGTGGATTCTAAGATCTTAGTATTTTCATTTATTTGTTTTCAAGTTATTAGCAAAGTTTACGTTTTTTGCATGAAACAACCCCAAATTCAGAACTAGGTTAAGATAATATTAGTTTAGATTTTAAAATTGGTTTCAGCCGGAGGGGTCGGGCCAGCTAAAAGGATGGCAGTGAGGAGTTTTCTGCCGTTGAGGTCACAAGGACATACCTTTGGTAACCCTCCAGTTCTGCCACCAAGGAGTCAGATATCAGAACTATGTAGGAAGTGTAACCAAGTTCGCTGGGGATCCTCCAGGATGGCAACCAAGACTTGCTACCGGTGCAGCCAGTTTGGCCACTTTAGCAAGGACTGTGCGGGCAAGGGAGTTGCTTAAAAACCCTTGGCACCAGCTCGAGTTTACAATCTTGTTCCAGGAGAATCGGATGGAGGATCGAAAGTGGTGTGAAGTATTGCCCCTATACTTTGATTTGAAGCTTCAGTTTTGTTTGATTCAGGGGCTACCCATTCTTTCATATCTATTATGTTCGTAAGGTTGTCTAGACTCATAGTATGAACTTTGGAACCTGGTCTAGCTCTAACTACTCCCGTAGGGAAAACTGTGGTCTGTAAGCATATAGTTTACGAATGCCCTATTAGCATTTTTGGAAGTGTACTCCCCGCAAACTTAGTTGTTCTCCCTATATTTAGTTATGACATTATTCTCATAATGGATTGGTTGGCGAGGCACTCGACGATTATTGACTATGGTCAAAATCAAGTTACGCTTAAGCCGTGGGGAGAAGGAGAAATGACATACATTGGATTGAGTGTGAGGTCTTTACCTCCGATGATTTTGGCTGTTTGGGCCAGGAAGCTTATCATCGGAGGAGGAAAAGCATTTTTGGCATTTGTCATTGCTCCGGCAAGAGAGGAGAAGAAGGACCTACAAGATATTCCTATGGTGTGAGAGTATCCAGATGTCTTCTCAACACACTATTCCGGGATACCGCCATAGAGGGAGGTGGAGTTTGGGATTGAGTGCGTGCCAGGCACTAATCCTATTTCTAAGGCACCGTATAGGATGGCACCGTCAGAATTGAAAGAGCTAAAGGAACATCTCCGAGAGCTCCTGGATAAAGGATTTGTCCACCCTAGTTCATCATCTTGGGCGCACCGGTGTTGTTCGTGAAGAAGAAGGATTGGCCAATGCGGATGTGCGTTGACTATCGCGAATTGGACAAGGTGACGATCAAGAATAAGTATTATTTGGCAAGGATTGACAATTTGTTGGATCATCTGCAAAGGTCGCACATTTTTTCCAAGATTGATTTGCGCTCAGGCTATCACCAAGTGAGTGTGAAGAAAGAGGACATTCCTAAAATAGCCTTCAGGACTCGTTATGGACATTACAAGTTTTTAGTTATGTCCTTTGGACTAACTAATGCACCAGCTGTCATTATGGACACGATGAAGAGAGTCTTTCATGACTACTTGGATCAATTCATCATTGTCTTTATTGACGACATCCTGATCTACTCGAAGACGCCGGAGGAGCATGAGGAGCATCTACGGAAGGCATTATTGGAGAGGCTTCAAAGAGAGCAGCTCTATGCAAAACTTGAGAAGTATGAGTTTTGGCTGGATAGCGTGTCTTTCCTTGGACACGTGATTTTTGGAGTAGGTGTAGCGGTTGACCTAGAGAAGGTGAAGTTGGTAGTGGAGTGGACTAGGCCAAGTAGCATGTTCGAAGTCCAGAGTTTCTTAGGACTCGCTGGTTATTACCGACGCTACATCGAAGGTTTCTCAAAGCTATCGGCACCACTCATTGCCTTGACTAAGAAAAATGCTCGCTACGTTTGAACGGACGAGTGTGAGCATAGTTTCCAAGAGCTGAAGAGGCACCTGGTAACTGCTCCGGTGTTGGCATTGCCTACGGAATCTGGCAATTTTGTAGTGTATAGTGGTCGTACAAAAATAAAGTACTCACAATAGCACGAATCGTTTGCAATACAGTGGTGTGTAAGTGCGAGGTCAAACCACAGGGAATCGCGTATGTTAAAAATCAATCCTAAGTCTAGACTAATTCTACTTTAACCTAGTTCCAAGGTTTGAGCGTTTTGAATGAACGAAAACATAAACTAGTTAAAAAGCATGAAATCAAACAAAGAAAATGACTAAGGTTTTAGAATCAGCCTCACCAAATAAAAAATACATGTTAACATGCTTAGTTCATACATCCGTCTATCGATTAAAAATAAAACCCTATGAATGTTCTATTGTGCCTATTGAAAGATTCAAAGAATCCATCCACTTGACAAAAGACAAAACATATCCAACTTAGTTCACAAGATCAAATGTATCCATGCTAAACACAAAAGACAAAAGATATCCAAAGTAAATCAAAAGATGAAATGTATCCATCGGACAAAACACAATGAATATCCAACTACGGCACAATCAATCACAATCTTGTCACGAGATTGAATTGAAACGAACATCCATTACACTAAACAACAGATAAAATATAAACTAATTATGAAAACATGTAAACTAATCCATGTTGAGGCTTCATCTTCAACCTTAGTTGAAGATTTGGCCTCTCATGAAAATAAGAGACAATCAAAGAACAAATGAAAGCATAATTAAATAAATGACGATCAAAAGGCTACACAATGAAAAACAGAGAGGTTTCTGGCCTCAAAGGCACCTCTAAAACATAGGTTACAAAAAATGAGAAGAGGTTTTATTTATAGGGAAAACTAATGTGTTGCTAGGTCACGTGGGTGCGCTTGATCACACGCAGTGAGCTCGATCGCAAGCCTTTGTGCGCTCGATCGTAGATGGTGCGCTCGAGCGCACTCAACTGCTTAGAAATCCCACCATGCAACGATGGAAGCAATGGCTAGAGCAACACAGGAAATGCGGGCAAATGGCTAGGGCATGCGCTCAATCACGCCTCTTGGGCTCGAGCGCACTGGCATGGACTCCAAATCTTCACTTTTAGTCCTTTTCACCCTTTAAACCGCATATTGATGCCAATGACCAGCAACACATTAAAACACTAAAACTAACAAAAATATTAGAAATTAAGAACGCTATGAGCTTAACAAACATAAGTTAAGGGGGGTCAAATATACAATATTTGGCACTAATCAAATACCCCCAAACTTACATTTTGCTAGTTCCTTAGTAAAACAAAATGAAAAACACATTTAAAACAAAAAACATAGGTCCGCTTTTGTGGGAAAAACGATTGTATTTAGCGTATGCAATAAGCCTTTTAAACCCCTATGAATTCCCCAGAGGACGAGTGAAGTCTCGTGAGGGTTTTCTAGAAATGATACCGACAAACATTTTATTGGCACTGTGTTATTGACAAACAAAGCCTTACACACAAACACATGATTCATACATCATTTAGCAAATTTAACAAATTGAACATACAAACCACATCATCCAGGCATCCAAATATCATTTAACTCACGGCTAGAAAATTGAGACAACACATGCTCCAAAAAGTGCAAAGTGAACTAACACAGGCTCATGGGGCTTCAATTATTCTCAAACGATGTGTATCCCAAAATTCAAAGGAATGCAATGTGATAAAAAAAATTAAAAAAAAAAAAAAAAAAACAAGGCTAGAATTGAAAAGTGCAATTTTTTTTTTTTTTTTTTTTTTTGTGCAGGCTATGCAATGCTTGACTCCCTTAAACTTCTAATCGACTTATGTAATGAGTGTTGGGCTAGTGACTCCCAAACCAGATGTTTTTAGGGCACTAATTGTAGAGACATACCTAAGGTCTTAATTACTCAAGTCAAAAAGAGCTACGAAACCTAACTAGCCATATAATCACTTAGCTGGAATTTCTCATCTTTTTACACGAACACTCATTGCTTAGTGAGGCAAGAGGTCTGGTTACTCAATGAAAAGCTCAACTTATAATGTTTTTTTGTTTTTTTTGTTTTAATAGCCAAGGTTTTCAACATCACATCACATTAACCTAAAAATCTTAAGAAACACACTAATTAAGTGAAATCTCATACCTCACAGACCCTATGCTAGTATGCATGTGAAAAAAAATTCAAACAAGTAAAGTCTCTCTAATCCAACACATGAGTCAAACACTGGGATTTCTAATGATATGAAGTGTTCAAATAAGTTAAATACACCAATGACATGCTATCCATAGTTATGATGTAAGTCATGCCCAATCAACAATATAGCAAAATTTTAACAAAAACAAATAAAACAAACAAACAAAAAGACAGTGTATTTTTTCACACCCCCAAACTTAAATGACACATTGTCCCCAATGTTGCAAGAAATACAATACAGTGGGATGAGAAAACGGAGTGTGCAAAGGTCAAGGCGTCACCAAAATACCTATCAAAAACTAACACCAATCTTCTTTTTTTTTTTCTTTTTTTTTTTCACAGGAACAAACATCAAAAGGTTAATTGTTGTTTGAAAAATAAAATGACAATAAAAATTAAAAGGAACAAAGGATTGCCTCCCACTAGCACTAAGTTTACAGTCTTCAGCCAGACTGTCTACATCAAGTGTGTTGCATGATCTAGACGACCTGCGACAGTGAGAATGCAAACACATCAAAAGTAACAGTGAGAATGGTATGCTCTGGCCTGCCAGGGTCAAAAGGGTAATGGTTGTCACTGGAATAACTATCAAGCACACAGAAGTAAGGACATCCAGCTAACCATTTCATGAAACTGGTCAAAGAATGGGGGATATCCTATCTGAACTCGAGTAGAGAACCACTCGTTATCCTTTTTACTCCCCATGGTCAAACTCGGCCACCTAGGCCACAATGAATGGGTGCAACCCATTTGCTCTCAAAAATAAAGTCGGGAGACTCAACTGCAGATAAATAAGGTGTGGGGAATGATAACTTAGTGGTTTCCCCACACTCCGGTTGTATATCAGAAATGGGATCCAAAATGGTTTCAGCTTGCTCAACTAATTCATCAAAGTCCACATCATATCCTAGTTGTGCAAAACTTTCTAGCTCAGTGTCCTGCAAACTTGGCTCACCTATAATCCTAGCTGGCTCAAGTAACCTTTCAAAGTCCATGTTTCCTCCACACTGAGCAAAACACTCCATCTCAGGATCCTCCAGACTTGGCTCATGCATAGTCTCAGCTTGCTGATGTAGCTTACTCAAATCAAGATCACCTCCAGATGGTGCAAAACATTCTATATCAGGGTCCTCCAAGCTAGGCTCATATGAAACATCATCTTGCCCAATTAACCTGTCAAGGTCCAGGTCATCTCCATCTTGAGTAAATCACTCCATCTCAGGCTCCTCTAAACCAAAATCATTTACAATCTCATTAGTGATCTCTTCAATTAAGCACACAGGGCGGACCTCATCATATTCCCAAATGAGATTTTCATCACGCCCATCCTATAGTTGACTAGGGCGTTAGCCATAGCTAAGAAGGGTCGCCCTAAAATTACTGGAATTTGGTTCACAATATCATGCATTGGCTTTGTGTCTATCACTATGAAGTCCATAGGGAAATAAAACTTGTCAACCTTGATCAATATGTCCTCAATTATTCCCCTTGGTCTCTTCATTGACCTGTCAACCAATTGAAGCGTCATAGCTCCCAATCCCAACTGTAGATACACTGAATAGGGTAGAAGATTCACACTTGCTCCTAGATCCAACAATGCCCTATTAATCGGATTGGCTCCTACCATGCAAGAAATGGTTGGACACCCGGGGTCCTTATACTTGATTGGCAACTTGCACTGGATGTAGCATCCCAGTCCCATATTGAGAATATAAGAAGGCCACATAGAGTGGGTGGTTTATAATGGTAGTCATGAGTGTTAAGTCTTACATTGCGTAGTTACTAGGTGAAACTGGGCTTTATAATGAATTCTAGGGAAGGTTCAAATTGACTAGTCCTTTTGGGGTGGTAGCGCAGATGTGGCTACCACCCCAAAAGGACTAGGCAATGTGGGACTTAGCACTCATGACTACCTTTATAAACCACCCACTCTATGTGGGCTTCTTCTCATATTCCCAATATGGGACTGGGATGTTACAAACACCCTTCTTAAATTTCCGACGTCCTCGTCAGGGCTACGTCATGCAGTGCTCCAGTACCACATGACCTGGCATTACTAGGTGGCTCTGATACTACTTGTAATGACCCAAGGAAAAAGCGCTAGCCACATCTGCGCTACCACTCCAAAAGGACTAGTCAATTTGAAGCTTCCCTAGAATTCATTATAAATGTAACATCCCAGTCCCATATTGGGAATATGAGAAGGGATGTTACACTGGAGGATGGAGCTCACTTGCTCGGTCAGATATGCTTTCTTCGAGACATTTGTTTTCCTCTTCGTCGTGACCAAATCCTTCAAGAATTTAGCATATGATGGCACTTGCTAAATTGCATCAAAAAATGGAATGTTTATCTGAAGTTGCTTAAACACCTCCAAAATTTCAACAAACTACACATTCTTCTTGGGAGCTTTCAATCTCTCTAGATATGGAGCTTTTGGGATAAATGACCTAGGGGGATCTTTAACAATGGGGATGACTGTAGATGGCTCAGCATCTCTTTCCTCCTTGTTGTCACCCTCTTCCCCTTTTTGCCTAGCAAGGTTTGCTTCTGGCTCTACCACCTGATTGTCTACTTGTCTCCCAGACCTAAGTGTAACAATCGCATGTACATGCTCCTGCCCGTGCGCCTTTCCCTTATCTCTGGCACCCAAATGAGTTGTTAATTGTCCCATTTGGCTCTCCATCTTTGTAATTGCTTAAGTGTTGACCATGGTTGCATCCTTGTTTTCATGTATGGATTAGGAGTTTACCATGGTTGCATTCTTAACCTCCTATATGGCCTAGCTATTGATCATTGTGGAATTCTTGAGCTCATGTATCATCTAGCCATTTGCTTGAATGAATGTATTCAATGTGTCTTCTAGAGTTGGTTGTGATGAAGATGCAGGCGCTTGAGATGTAGACTGATTTTGCTGTTGTGCATGAATTCCGGGAGGATATTGATTTTGAGCATTATGAGGTGCTCCTCCTTGGTTCTACTTCCATGAGAGATTGGGGTGGTTCTGCCACCCTGGATTGTAGGTCTCCGAATATGGTCCATTTGACTGCTTTCGATAATCATTGAAAGTGTTCACTTGTTCCATAAAAGATGGACAATTTTGTGTTGAGTGCATAGGACTAGCACAGATGGAACAACTATCAACAGTGAAAACATTGGCAGCATTCATGGATTGACCTACATTGAGAGTGTCGAGCCTTTTGGTGAGCGCATCTATCTTCGCGTTTAACTCTGCTTCTCCTTTCAGCTCATAGATGCCTCCTTTCTTGAGGATTCACTCAGATTTATCACGATAACTCAAAAAGTCCCACTGTTGTGAGTTGTCGGCTATTTTATCCAACGCCTTGTATGCTGAGTCTCCAATCAAACTTAAAAATGCCCCTCCATTCATCGACTCGATCATGCTACAGTTGGGCAGAGACAGCCCTTCGTAGAAAAATTGCACGAGTCTCCAAACCATGTGGAGGGCATTTGATCAACAGATCCTTGAAACGCTTCCAACTCTTAGAGAATTTCTCATCCTCTTCCTGAGTGAACAAATTGATTTCCTTTCGGTACTCATTCACAGCAAACATTGGGAAAAACTTACTGTAGAATCAATAAGCTTTCCTACGATATAATAGACCCGGGAGTGTTGGAATCCAACCACACCCTAGCTCTACCTTGAAAGGAAAAGGGGAAAAGTCTGAGATGGATTGACTCTTCTGAAAATTTTTGAAATTTGAACGTGGCACAAATGTCCTTTAATGTTTTAACTTGTCCGTAAGGACTTTCATGATCCAAGCCATGAAATGACGGTAAAAGTTGGATGACATGAGGTTTTAAATCAAAATGGGTGGCATTAGTTGGTGGCAGCACTATACACGAATGGGAACTAGTTGCAATTGGTGCGAACAATTCCCCAAGTGATGTAGTGAAATCCACATCCCGAGCCCTAATTTGCTCCTCATTTTGTGGTCTTGCATCATGGTACTCCACATGCTCCTCTTGCTATGCATTTCTCTAGTTGTGCATTTATCTGGCACAACCAAATAAACAATTAAATAACAATTAGAATAAAGAAAAAGAAGTTAAAAATAGAATTAAAAATAACCTAACTACAAAAATAAAATGAATTAAAAACTAATTAAACTAAACAAATATTAACAAAAGCAGATAAAAGACAGTGACAATAAAATAAACAAATTAAAATAAATAACTAACTTAAACAAAATATTAAATAAAAAAAAAATTAAATAAAGTTAAACAAACTAAACAATAAACTATCAAACTAATTAAACAGATAAAAACAAATTTAAATTTTTAACAAAAACTAACAACAGTAGATAAACAGATAAAGCAGGTAGATTAAAATAAACAATTTAAAGCAAAAATAACAATTAAACAAAAATTTAACACATACTACCTCTGGTCTATTGGTGCAGTCTGCCAAGATGCGCTCGAGTGCAGGTTGGTGTGATCAATCGCAAACACGCACAAATGTAGTAGTCTGCAAATGTGCTCGATCGCAACATGCAATTGAGTGTAAAAGTGCACTGCTGTTAATCAGTAAAGGTGCGCTCGGGCGCAACTGCATGTTATCAAGCGCAGGCATGCGAACAGTGTTGGAATAGGCTCAAGTGCGCTTGAGCATAAATATTGCGCTCGATTGCACTATCACAGACTAATTTTCCAAAAACTTAAACCAAACAAAATACAGCCAAACACTACTCTAAAATTAAAATTTAACAAAAACACAAAAACAAACTAAGAACAGAATTGAAATTGCAGAAATTAAATACTAGTAGAAAAATAAAATTAATTTAAAAATAAAACCAATTTCAACAAAAACAACGGTTCCCCGGCAACGGCGCCAAAATTTGGTCGTACAAAAATAAAGAACTCGTAATAGCACGAATCGTTTGCAATACAGTGGTGTGTAAGTGTGAGGTCAAACCACAGGGAATCGCATTTGTTAAAAATCAATCCTAAGCCTAGACTAATTCAACTTTAACCTAGTTCCAAGGTTTGAGCATTTTGAATGAACGAAAACATAAACTAGTTAAAAAGCTTGAAATCAAACAAAGAAAATAACTAAGGTTTTAGAATCAGCCTCACCAAATCAAAAATACATGTTAACATGTGATCGTACCAAATTTAGGTACTCGCAAGAGAACGAACCGTTAGGTCGTATAGCGTTGCGCAAGTACCGAGATCGAACCACAGAGAACGGAGTTTTGTAATTAAAACTAATACAACTCTCAAATTAAACATATCTTAACCTAGTCCCAAAGAGAATTGATTTCGAAACAATGAAAAGTGCAGAAATAAAATTAACGTGAAAATGTAGGGATAAAAATAAGGGGAAAATACGTTTTAGCCCCCTCAACTATCACCCTGTTACGTTTTAGCCCCCTAAAATATCAAAAGTTGTAAAATGGCCCCCTCAACTACCAAACAGTTACGTTTTAGCCCCCTCCGTTAGTTTTTACCGTGAAATTGGATGGAAACATCAAAACTACGTCGTTTTGAGATTTCAAGTTACCAAAATACCCTCAACTAATGGAGGGGGCTAAAACGTAACTTTTTGGTAGTTGGGGGGGCCATTTAACAACTTTTGGTTTAGGTTTTGGGGAGATTTCAAGGCCATGACGACCATGTTAGTCAGTGGGTGTGGGTGAGCAGTAGAAAGGAAAGTGAACATAAAGGAGAAGTGAAAACGACGACGTGTGGGTCAGTGGGTGTAGGTGAGGCTAAAATTGGAAGAATTTTGATTAAAAACGCACGTGATCGGCACGTGGGTCGGATTCCGTCCAAGTTGCCGGAAACAGTTGACGGAAGGTTTGTTTTGCAAGTTTTTGAAACTTTGGAGGGTAAACTGTCAGTTTTTAAACTTTGGGGTTTAAATTGAAAGACCCCTGAAACATCAGGGGGGTAAAGTGAATTTTGCCCTAAAAAATAAATATTTTTACTTGATGTGTCAAATTTTTATTAAAAACAATAAAATAAAGTTTTACGCTCAAAAGGAATAAAATCGGTATCTACTAATAAAATATTAAAAAATAAAAATAAAAACCTAAAGTGATCAGCCATGGCCTTGAAATCTCCCCAAAACCTAAACCAAAAGTTGTTAAATGGCCCCCCCAACTACCAAAAAGTTACGTTTTAGCCCCCTCCATTAGTTGAGGGTATTTTGGTAACTTGCAATCTCAAAACGACGTAGTTTTGATGTTTCCATCCAATTTCACGGTAAAAACTAACGGAGGGGGCTAAAACGTAACTGTTTGGTAGTTGAGGGGGCCATTTTACAACTTTTGATATTTTAGGGGGCTAAAACGTAACAGGGTGGTAGTTGAGGGGGCTAAAACGTATTTTCCCCTAAAAAATTAATGATTTAAAATATTGTTGATGAATGAGGTGGTGTGAATATCTAATAGCCTCAAATAGCCTTATATCATTAGATAATGATAATAATGAAGTTATGATGCCATTGTTTTTTTAAAAAAAACTCTTATGCATAGAAGTATAAATACATTATAGAAAGCCACAAAATAGAGACTATGTCATTTCATATTTGTAGAACAGATACAACAAGAGACTATTTAACTGATCAAATATATATTAACCGGTTACATTTAAATGTTTCTAAATATTTAAAAGAGTTTAGTATTTAGTACTTTTAAAAGTGCAATCATATGAATTGCAATTTAATAGGCATAGTGCAATTATAAGAAATTATAGTTTTTTTTAATATATTTGTTAATATACTGGATATTGAAAAAATAAAAAATAAAAAATTGAATAGTCATAATGCAATCATACAAAATTTTAAATCAAAAGTTCTTATTGGCCCTATATTTGCCATAAATGCTTGACAAGGTCCGACTGGAGTTAAAAACGAGTTTTTCGATCTCTAATACGATGGTGATTTTGCACAAAATTCAAAAATTCAACTGTATGCTCATGTGATGGTGGTTTGAGGGACTCTCATTGATTTGTTCATAATTGAAGTCATCTGCTTTAAGGTATAAATCTCGCTCGTCTTCAATGATTATGTTATGCAATATTATGTACGCCACCATAATCTCTTTAAGCCTTTCAAGTTAGTGTAAATGTACAGGTCCACACACAATACCAAATCCCACTTGAAGTACTCCAAATGCCCGATCTACGTCATTCCTCACTGGCTCTTGAGTTGCAGCAAA
>CM017324.1:367508-392948 GCA_006937295.1 Carpinus fangiana
ACATCAATCTAAAAATTATATTAATTTCTAAACAAAAACAACCGTTCCCCGGCAACGGCGCCAAAATTTGATCGTACCAAATTTAGGTACTCGCAAGAGAACGAACCGTTAGGTCGTATAGCGTTGCGCAAGTACCGAGATCGAACCACAGAGAACGGAGTTTTGTAATTAAAACTAATACAACTCTCAAATTAAACGTATCTTAACCTAGTCCCAAAGAGAATTGATTTCGAACAATGAAAAGTGCAGAAATAAAATTAACGTGAAAATGTAGGGATAAAAATAACTAAGGTTAAAGACGAACCTCACCCAATAAAAATAAGCTAAATACATTAAACACTTATTCTCCATTTTTAAACTTTAAACCCTTCAACACACTCTATTGTGGCAATTGACACAAGTCAAACTGAATAATGTGTTTACCGTTAAGGAGCTACAATGAGTATTGATTATGGATAAAATCATCCACTGTATCCTTGGATCACAGTGGATATTGAATCACAATCAAACACTCGTTGTGCACCCAGCTTGGAACACATCACAGGCTGACTATCAATGCATCAACAACACACAACCCTTCAATTATTTGTCACAGAAATTAAATGACGAGTGCGGAATTAAATAACGGAAAATAAAGCATAAAATGTAAAAGCAAGAAATATAAACTAAGGGTGAGGCTTTATCTTCAACCTAAGTTGAAGATTTTAGCCACCCATTGAATAACAACACATAATTGAATTAAAATAATGCATTAAAATTAAATTAAAAGAAAAGCTTACAACTAAAAGGGGCGGAGCAAGCCAAACAGAAGCAAAATGCTCTCCAAAAATGCCCCAAAAGAATGTGTGTTCGACCAAATGGACCTAGGGTCCTATTTATAGGCTACAAAATCCTACGAGTGCGTTCGAACGCATGAGGTGCGTTCGAACGTACTGCTAAGTTGTGCGTTCGATCGCACAATGTGCGTTCGACCGCAGAAAACCGTAACGGCGCAGCGAAAGCGATGGACTCCTAGGGCACCCGCGCGAGATGCGGGATGACAGGGACTGCGTTCAACCGTGTCCCTGCGTTCGACCGTCAGTGCGTTCGAACGCACCAAGTGCGGTCGAACGCACTTGACATGGATCCAATTCTTCACTTAGTGTCTTTTTGCTCTCTTGTGGCCAACTTTTGTTGCCAAGACCTGCACAACTCAAAACACTAAAAACACCAAAAATAATCAGAAATTAACAATACTAAGAGCCTAACGAATATAAATTAAGGGGTTCAAATAAGCACTTTTAGGCACTCACCAACATGCTTAATTCATACATCCATCTATCGATTAAAAATAAAACCCTATGAATGTTCTATTGTGCCTATTGAAAAGTTCAAAGAATTGATCCACTTGATAAAAGACAGAACATATCCAATTTAGTTCACAAGATCAAATGTATCCATGCTAAACACAAAAGACAAAAGATATCCAAAGTAAATCAAAAGATGAAATGTATCCATCAGACAAAACACAATGAATATCCAACTACGGCACAATCAATCACAATCTTGTCACGAGATTGAATTGAAACGAACATCCATTACACTAACCGATGAATAAAATATAAACAAATTATGAAAACATGTAAACTAATCCATGGTAAGGCTTCATCTTCAACCTTAGTTGAAGATTTAGCCTCTCATGAAAATAAGAGACAATCAAAGAACAAATGAAAGCATAATTAAATAATTGACGATCGAAAGGATACATAATGAAAAACATAGAGGTTTCTGGTCTTAAAGGCGCCTATAAAACGTAGGTTACAAAAAATGAGAAGAGGTTCTATTTATAGGGAAAACTAATGTGCTGCCAGGTCATGTGGGTGCTCTCGATCGCAAGCCTTTGTGCGCTCGATCACAGATGGTGCGCTCGAGCGCACTCAACTGCTTAGAAATCCCACGGTGCAGCGATGGAAGCAATGGCTAGGGCAACACAGGAAATGTGGACGAACGTGGCATGCGCTTGATCGTGCCTCTTGGGCTCGAGCTCAGTGCGCTCGAGCGCACTGGCAAGGATTTCAAATCTTCACTTTTAGTCCTTTTCATCGTTTAAACTTATATTGATGCCAACAACTGATGAGTGCCTAAAAGTGCTTATTTGAACCTCTTAATTTACATTCGTTAGGCTCTTAGTATTGTTAATTTCTAATGCTTTGGTTAGTTTTGGTGTTTTAGTGTTTTGCAGGTTGTTAAGTTGCATTTGGGGCTAATGCCATCAACTCTGGGGCTTAAGACAGTTCGGGGAGCTTTGACAGCAAATTTGAGTTGAGCGATAATTCGCACCCGACGAGTCCCACCAAAACGACCATATCTGGAGTTGTAGACCTCCGATTGGGGTGATCTTGGTGTCTTTAGAAAGCTAACTCAAAGATCTACAACTTTGTATTTCACATGTGAGGGCTAATTCTGAAGGCAGTGCGTTCGAACGCACGTTTTACGTTCGAACGCACTTGTGCCCATCAAATGCCGAAATTCATGCACGAGTGCGTTCGAACGCACTTAGTGCGATCGAACGCACCTTATCTGACCTGGCAGCGCGGAAACCCTAAATTTAGCCTATAAATATCCCCCTTTCTCTTGTAAACGAACCTTACGTTTGGAAAACGCTTGGAGGCGCCCCTTGTGGCCTAAATCCTCCCCGTTCATCACTGTAAAACCCTCTAAACGTCATTTTATCATTTATTTTAATTTAATGCTTTTGTTTATTTTGCTTTAGTCTCTTATTCTTCACCATGTTTTTATCTACATGTTTTTATGCTTAGTTTAATACTCCGTTCGTCATTTAATTTTATGTTTATTCGTTTCAATACATTTTAGTGACAAAAGTGTGTTGATTGTTGTTTGCAATTCGTTTAACGTCGACTTTCGCTGCAACCGGAGATACATCGGATGATTCGTCTTCGGACCAATATCCGTTGTGACCTCTAAACAGTGTTTGCGTTGGTTAGTTCGACAAGAATTTGTAGCAACAATAGGATATGCATATGTGCTTTATCGACAGACGGATGTATGGACTAGTTAATAGCAAATAGAATACGCCTAGTAGCGTAATTTTTGTTGAAGTATGAACTAGGCATGTTTATATGTTGATTAAGTTGTGGTGAGGTAGATTAGAGACTTTAATGTTTTTTTTATTTCTTTGTTTTATTGCATTTTAATTTAGTTTATTTTTATGCACGCCACATGCTTGATATTGGGACTAGGTTAAGATAGGATTAGCTTAGGCACTTTAAAATTGGTTTTTAACGAAACACAATTCTCTGTGGGTTCGACCTCGCACTTTCACATCCGCTCATATTACAAACGACTCGTGCAATTGGCGAGTACAATTAAATTTGTACATCAATGACCTGCAACACAATAAAACACTAAAACTAACAAAAATATTAGAAATTAACAATGCTAAGAGCTTAACAAATATAAGTTAAGGGGGGTCAAATATATAATATTTAGCACTGATCAAATAGCGACACCTCTAGGAAGGGTTTAGTGTGTGTGTGCTTATGCAAAACGGCAATGTTATTTGATGTAGATCAGGATGGCCTATCTTTTATTTTAGTCTTTTATTTGAATTAGGTTTATTTGTTAGTCTTTTATTTGAATTAGGTTTCTTTGTTTGTCTTTTATTTGGTTTAGAGTTCTTTCGTAAACTTCTAAACTGATTTTATTTCATTATTATCTTAGGACTAGGAGTCTTGGGGCTATGAATAAATGCTTAGAGCCCTGAGAATAAAGTGGTTGATTATTATTGATTTTTATTAATGATAATTACTCAAAGTTGAGTTTATTCCTCTTTTTCCTTCAAAATGCTAGAGAGTATCTAGATTTTTAAGAAGAGTTCTCAGATCTCTAATAGAATCAAGATCTAGAATTATCTATACGCTGCGTATTTGTTGTTCTTCGCTACAACCCACTAAGTCACGCTGCATCAGTTGGTATCAGAGCCAAGTTACTTTTCATGAATGGGGAGGAGCGACTGTCTGGCAGACATGAATGAGGTGTACGTGCACATGAAGACAACATGTAAGGAGAACCGGCGATTCGTTTGCGGCACATGGAGGAGAAGTTTGGTGGTCTAACTGTACCTATGAAAGGGCATGCACGCACCCAACACAGGGTCCTTACCGATCAATTAGCTGACATGGATCCAAATGTTTGTCGTCTTCAACCAAGACCGCACTGGGGTGGAACACAAATTTATCGTTGAAACGCGATGACACATGGAGGAGCAATTCACGATTTTGGGAGATCAAATCAAAGCCCTCACTACCATATTTTCCAACATGGGTGGTCACAACAGGGACCCTTCTACAAAGCGCAGAACACATGGACGTCAGCACCGTGCGCAAGCTCATGCCAATCAATGGAGAAACAGATTCAAACTCAATATTATAGAATTCCAAGGGGGTCTATAACCTGAATAATTTTTGGATTGGGATTTTGGCTATTGAAGAGGTTTTTGAATTCAACAGGGTGCCCAACGAACAACGAGTCTCTTTGGTGGTACACACATTCCGGGGAAGAGTTGTTGCGTGGTGGCAACTGAAGCAAAATTGGGTGCGGCAAGGCAAATTGAAGATCAATAGTTAGGAGAAACTATTAAAAAATATGCGAGTCGCTTTCTTGCCCCATAAGTATACCATGGGCCAACAGTCACAAAATTGGAGACAAGGGTCTATGGCTGTGACAAACAAAAAAGAAAATTTCTACAAAAAAAGAGGTATTTAGGAAAAAATGGAGTGAAGCGAAGAGTCCACGACAAGCCAATTGGGATCCTACTTGCCAACCACAAATCCATAAACCAAATCCATATTTTGTGGAAAAGGAAAAAGATTCTATCGATGGAGAGTTTCAAGAATCCGAATCCATTGATGAAGAATTCGAACATGAAGGTATTGAAGATGAAGATCCTTCACAAGGGTTTGTAGATTGGAATTCTCCACCAACCTACACTGATGATGTCAATGAGGAAGATCCAATTGAAGAACCTTTGGCATCCAACCTAGAGGAAGAGTATGAAGAAGATAGGTTTTTCCCAATGTTTGGCGGCCTCTACACTGATGAATATGACCAATTGGAAGATGAAGAGCCCACGGATGACTTTGCCAATTATGAAAAAGATGACCAAGGGGAAGAAGAAGAGTCCACGAGTGACATCGCTGATTATGAAGAGGGTGATGAGGCCTTTCAAGTGAGGTGCCTAATTAAAATGAATAAGAGGTTGAGAATATTGATTTCCTTGGTGTTGAAGATATTTTAAATTCTCCTAATAATGATCTTGGTGAATTTTATGCGGATGAGGAAAATTATATGTTCACAAGGGAAATAATGGCTGACCCATTCTTAAGTATTTTCATGGCACGTGGAAGGGAAAAGGAGCGAGAAAAGTATGGCAAAGTCGAATATTTGCTAAGTGATGTGTGGGGCTTTAACGACAAACATAGAGGTATGCCGATGATGAAGAGCATCACATTTATTGTGGTGTGTTGTCTTGTCTTGATCTTAAGGAAGTGAGAGTGGAATGAGTTGACTGGGCATCTGAAAGACAGTGGAAAGAACTAGCCGAATTCGAGGATGAATTCTCTCCAACCTAGGGAGGATGATGGAGATCAGGATGGCCTATCTTTTCTATTAGTCTTTTATTTGAATTAGGTTTATTTGTTAGTTTTTTATTCTATCTTATCTTTAAGCCTTTTATTTGAATTAGGTTTCTTTGTTAGTCTTTTATTTGGTTTAGTTTTCTTTCATAGACTTCTAAACTAATTTTATTTCATTATTATCTTAGGACTAGGAGTCTTAGGGCTATAAATAAATGTTTAGAACCCTGAGAATAAAGTGGTTGATTATTACTGATTTTTATTAATGAGAATTACTCAGAGTTGAGTTTATTCCTCTTTTTCCTTCAAAATGCTAGAGAGTATCTAGATTTTCAAGAAGAGTTCTCAGATCTTTGATAGAATCAAGATCTAGAATTATCTATCTGCTGCGTATTTGTTGTTCTTCGTTGCAGCCAACTAAGTCACGTTGTATCATTATTGCATATGCTTCACGTAAGCTGAAGCCTTATGAGCAAAACTATCTTACACACGACTTGGAGTTGGTAGTGGTCGTGTTTGCTTTGAAGATTTGGAGGCACTATTTGTATGGCGAGAAGTGCGAGATCTACATAGACTACAAGAGCTTGAAGTACTTTTTCACTCAGAAGGAGCTTAACATGAGGTAGATGACGTGGTTAAAACTAATCAAGGATTATGATTGTGAGATCAATTATCATCCTAGTAAGGATAACATTGTCGCAGACATGTTGAGTAGGAAATCAATAGTAGAGCTTGCCACTCTTGGAATATTTCAACCCCAGTTGATAAAGGAATTCGCTGGGATGGGATTAGAGGTAGTAGACGAAGGTACGTCTGCACACCTGGCTAACTTGATGGTTCAGCTAGAACTGCTTGAAAGGATCAAAGCCGCTCAATTGGAGGACCCTGAGTGTGCTAAGATCAAGTAGTTGCTTGTAGAAGGGAAGGCAAAAGAGTTTTGTCTTAAGGATGACGGGTTGCTCACCCATTTTAAGCAAGTGTGTGTTCCAAAGAGCGGAGGATTGGGAAAGGAAATAATGAGCGAGGCTCATCGTTCCCCGTACACTATACATCCTGGTGGTACTAAGACTGGGACGTGAAGGAATCATATTGGTGGAACAATATGAAGTGGGATATTACGAGGTTTGTGGAGCTGTGTTCAACCTGCCAACAAGTGATGGCAGAGCATCAGAGGCCAGCAGGGATGCTGAAGCAGTTGCTAGTACCGAAGTGGAAATGGGATGAGATTGCTATGGACTTTATTTTGGGGTTACCCAAGGCACCCACCAGAGAAGATTCCATTTGGGTGGTAGTTGACCGTCTCACGAAAAGTGCTCACTTCATTCCGATGAAGGTTAAGGATCCGATGGATAAGTTGGCCAGAATATAGTCTGTTTGCATGGAGTGCCATCGGCAATCATTTCGGATAGAGACTCTCATTTTACTTTGAGGTTCTAGCAAAGTCTCCAGAAGGAAATGGTGACGAGATTGAAGTTCAGTACCACTTTTCATCCCCAGACAGATGGTCACTCTGAGCGGACAAATCAAATTCTAGGGGATATGTTGCGGTCTTGTGTTTTGGATTTCAAGGGTAGTTGGGTTTAATACCTACCTTTGATTGAGTTTGCCTATGACAACGGTTACTAGGCGACGATTGGGATGCTGCCATATGAAGCACTTTACGGACATAAGTGTCAATCACCCTTGTATTGGGACAACGTCAGTGAGAGATAGACGTTAGGGCCAAAACTGATTCAAGACACTCGTGACAAGGTGCTCATCATCAAGGAAAGAATGAGTGCAACTCAAAGTCAGCATAAGAGTTATGCTGACAGTCGAAGGAGATCGTTGGATTTTGAAGTAGGGAATCGTGTGTTTCTCAAGATATCATCGATGAGGGGAGTGATGTGGTTTGGAATGAAGGGGAAGCTCAGCCCCCAATTTATTGGACTGTTTTAGATCACTAAGAGAGTAGGGAAGTTGGTATATAGGATTGCCTTACCCCCAGACTTGGTCGGAATGCATGATGTTTTCCACGTGTCAATGCTAAGGAAATACATCGCTAATCCTGATGTAATTGTGGAATATGAGCCATTAGAGCCAGGAGGGATTAACCTACATCGAGGAACCAGTGAAGATCGTGGATAAGAAGGAGCAAGTGCTATGTACCAAAACGATTCCTATCGTCAAGGTACTGTGGCGTAACCATGGAGTTGAGAAAGCTTCGTGGGAAGCAGAGCAGGACATGCGGAGTCATTATCTGCATTTGTTTGAATGACTGTGTATGACTCTTTTCTTCAAGATTATACTTGGGTAGTATACCTATTTCTATTTTGGGTAAGGGAATAGTTGACTAAGAAATAGTTGTTTTCTCTTCAAGATTATGGCACCTATACCAATCGACCTGGACTGTGTGTGGAACTACTCCTTTTGTGAGCTAATGGAATTGGGATTAGAGATTGATGAAGATTGGTATAGTGTTGGCAATATCGCGTATGATGCACTTGATGACTTACGAGGTGATTTTCCGCAACCATTTGAAAATGACGTAGTGCCAGTTGATGGATGGGAGGAGATGCCCCGAGAACCTACTAAGCACAATTTTGATGATTCTATGGATGGAAGGTAACATTCTACTCCTCTTTAAGTGCTGCTCTTTTCATATTTGTCTAAAAATTTTGAGGACGAAATTTTTATAAGGGAGAATGTAGTGATGCAAATAATTAACTAGGCATAAGTAGCTTAGTTAAGGGGGTTAATTTGGGCTTTGGGTCACTAAGGACACTTGAAGGGTAATTTTAACTTTTGGGACAAACGTACGCTAGGTCTAGCGGACGTACGCTCTTATCTTTTCTGGCAGACGTACAGGGAAACACAGGACATACGATGCTGTTTGTAGTGCGGATGAACATCGGGGGACCATCGGACATACGCTTTGTAAATAGTACACGAACGTATGCGAGACCACATGGACGTATGCTACTTTTTGAAATACCCTTCGATTAAAACCTGAACGTACGAGACACCCTTTGGACCGTTGTGCAAAAGTGCCAGACATACACTAGGGTTGGCGAACGTCCACTACTTTTCTGAGGAGTTGGTAGAGCCCCTCAGCTATAAATACCCCCAAGCTGCCAGAAGTCTGTTTTGTAAATGTTTTGTGTATTTCAATGCTACCGGAGGAGGAACTCTTAAGGTTTCGCTCCAAGGAAGTAACACTCGGTTACCTATCTTTTAAATACGTCGTTATGCTGCTCGATTTCTATCGTGTGCTATAGTTGTAGTTGTTAGCTTAGTTATGCTTTAAATCTTGTTTAGGTTAGTGTTTTATTAACTTAGCATTGTTACATTGCACAGAGGTTTTATTTCGACTTAGGAAGCCCTAAGAAGCCCTCTAGTAGGTTTAAGAGTTGGTTTGGAGATTTGATGTAGACCGAGATGCTTGGGAATACATGAGGAAGAAGGGGAGAGATGTCAAGGTAGAACCACCCCGGAGGATGGCGACATGCTCCCAGATTAGAGCTGTAGTAGAGGACCAAAAGCAGAGTTCTCTGGAACTGCGATCAATCGCAGACTGACCTGCGAACGATCGCAGAACTCGAGCCCAATGTCCAGAACCTACTGAGCAAGCGACCGATGGAGGGAGATCGATCGCATGATCGATTGCAGAACTGGCGTCTATCGTGTAGAAGCTACTGAGTAAGCGACCGATGACAGGGGCTCGAGCGCCCTGATCGAGTGCCCACCTGCGCTCGATCGTACCCGTGCTGCGATCGATCACACACGGGGTCTTATGTTATTTTTCCGCGCATTTACTTACTGCACCGACTTTAGTTTCCTTGTTTTAGTAGTATTAGGGTTTTAGAAGCCCTATTTCTATTTATCAGTTTACATCAAATAAGAACCTCAGAGTTGAGTTTTCTTCTAGTTTCCTTTGATTTATAGATAGACTCTATAATTTGAAGAAGAATTCCCTGGTTTTTGAGAGTTTCAAACCCTATGAATTAATTATCTTTCTTCTTATACTGTCTTATTGGCTTCCTCTTAGTCAGGCTGCATCAGTTGGTATCAGAGCTCAGTTTTCTTTCCATGGCACCGGTCACAAGAAGAAGGGGCAACCGCGATGCAAGTTTGCACGACGCATATGAGTGTGCTGATTCAGTTCATGAAGAGCCAGAGGCGACACCAGAGAGACACGAAGAGGACCCACAAGCGGTGTTGAGGGCGCAGATTGCCGACCTCACCCAACAGCTGGCCGAATCACGTCTCTACGACACACATCGACGACGTTGAACTCCACCCCAGCGGGAGGAAAAGGAAGATGAAGACGACGACTCTTATGAATCTACAAACCCTTTTGCGAAGCGCCGAACGCAGGGACGTCGACCACCTACGCAAGCTCATGCTAATCGGTGGGAGAGCAGGTTCAAACTGGATATTCCAGAATTTTCAAGGAGGATGCAACCTGAAGAATTTCTGGATTGGGTAGCAGCAGTTGAAGAAATTCTCGACTTCAAGGGGTACCTGAAGATAGACGGGTTTCTTTGGTCGCAACCAAGTTTCGGGGTAGAGTTGCAGCATGGTGGCAGCAATTGAAGCAAACAAGAGTATGGCAAGGCAAATTGAAGATCACTAGTTGGGAGAAACTATTGATTAAGATGCGACCTGCATTTTTGCCCCACAATTACCTTCGGACTATGTACCAAAAGCTGCAAAATTGGAGCCAAGGGTCGAAGTCGGTAGATGAGTATACAGAAGAGTTTCCCAAATTATTGGCGCGAGTTGATTTATCGAAGTCGGATGAGCAGCTAATGTCAAGGTACATTGGAGGTTTGCAGATACAAATCCAAGACACGGTAAATCTTTTTGACCCCATAGATATTTCAGTAGCCCACCAAAGAGCTTTGTTGGTTGAGAAATCGTTGGCGCCGGGGTCCATGGGCATTTTTGGACGTGGAGGAGTGGGGGGCTACAGCCGGTCGGGAGGGTCATTCCAAAACCGGGGATCTACCCCATCAAACGGTCCAATCAAAGAGGTCACTACCACAGGACAGCCTAGTCAAACCGGAGCGTCTATCGGTCCCAAGTGTTTTCGATATGGAGAACCGGGTCATCGGATAGTGGATTGTCGCAAAGGAGAGAGGTATGGCAAGGGACTTCTTGTTGATTCGGGGGGCGTCTTTGAGGAGCAAGGTGACGAAGAGGAACAAGAGGCAGATTTTGATGAAGACGGAGAAGGCAAGGAAGAATTTGTTAGTGGAGAGGCCGAGAGCGGCCCCATGTTTATGGTGAGGAGGGTGTGCTTCACTCCTCTAAAAGCGGAAGATGAGAACAAGCAGCGTCACAATCTTTTTCACTCACGGTGTATGATCGGGGGCAAGGTATGTCAACTTGTCATCGACTCGGGCAGTTGTGAGAACGTCGTGGCGGAGGAAGTGGTAGAGAAGCTGGCCATAGAGACGGAGAAACATCCCAATCCCTACTGGTTGGAGTGGCTCAAGAAAGGCAATGAGGTAATCGTTTTTAAACGCTGCCTAGTATCTTTTTCTATTGGGAGTAGATATAAGGATAAAATGTGGTGCGATGTCGTGGCAATGGATGCTTGCCACTTGTTGTTGGGGAGACCTTGGAAGTATGACCGAGGGGCACACCATGATGGGAGAACAAATACTTATAGCTTCATGTTCGGTAAAGTGAAGATAACCCTGTTGCCAAGTTTGGGAAACGGCTCCAAACCCACCAAGGGGGCGGGTCACTCTCAATCCCTTTTGACACAACGAGAATTTATCACAGAGATGTTGGCGTCAAAGGTGGTATATGTATTGGTGAGCAAGGACAGTTGCAAGGGGGAAGAAGTGCCGGAGGAGGCTAAGGGGTTGATGGGGAAGTTTGCGGATGTATTTCCAGTGGAGCTACCCGATGAGCTCCCACCACTTCGTGACATACAACACCAAATCGACCTAGTGCCGAGGTCAAGTTTGCCTAATTGACCACACTACCGCATGAGCCCAAAGGAGCATGAGGAGTTGAGGCGTAAAGTAGAAGGGCTGCTGGCCAAGGGACATGTTCGGGAGAGTTTGAGTCCTTGTGTGGTACCGGCATTGCTTACGCCCAAGAAGGATGGTACATGGATGATGTGTGTGGACAGCTGAGCCATCAACAAGATCACCGTGAGGTACAGATTCCCTATCCCTCGATTAGATGATTTGTTGGACCAATTGAGTGGGGCTAAAATTTTCTCAAAGCTGGATTTACGGAGTGGATACCATCAAATTCGGTCTGGCCCGGTGATGAGTGGAAGACTGCGTTTAAAACGCGAGAGGGACTTTATGAGTGGTTGGTGATGCCATTTGGGCTTTCTAATGCCCCTAGCACTTTCATGAGGGTGATGAATCAAGCCTTTCGCCCATTCATTGGCAAGTTCGTAGTAGTGTACTTTGACGACATCCTGATTTATAGCCCCAACCAAGAGAAGCATCTTCAACATGTGCGGGAGGTACTTGGTGTGCTCCGGAGGGAGAAATTTTATGCTTCACCCACCAAGTGCTCATTTATGAAGGATTCGGTTCTCTTCCTTGGATATGTGGTGTCTAAGGATGGATTAGCGGTGGATGAGTCCAAGGTGGCAGCAGTGAGAGATTGGCCCCTTCCCAGTACGTTGCATGACATCAGGAGTTTCCATGGGTACTAACCCATGGAAACTCCTTTTATCGACGTTTCATCCATAACTTTAGCACTATAATAGCACCTATTACAAAGTGCATGAAAGGGGGGAAGTTTTCTTGGAGTGATGCCGCGACGGAGGCCTTTGGAGTGATCAAGCTCAAGCTCACAACAGCCCCATTGCTTGTACTCCTAGATTTTGAAATTCCCTTTGAGCTGCATTGTGATGCCTCCAAAGTTGGCATTGGAGCGGTATTGAGTCAGGGAGGAAAACCGGTGGCCTTTTTTAGCGAGAAGTTGGGTGGCCCCAAACTCAACTATAGCACCTATGATGTGGAGTTCTATGCATTGGTGTAGTCATTAAGACATTGGAGCTCTTATTTAGCCTATAATGACTTTATCTTTGTACTCGGACCATGAGGCATTGAAGCACCTCAACAGTCAAGATAAACTGTCCGCTCGGCATGCTGATGTGTAAATTATAATTACTCGCAAGCGCACGATTCGTATGTAGTACAGCTTGTGCAAGTGCAAGGTCGATCCACAGAGAATTGCGTTGCGAAAATCGATTCGTATCTAAATCAATTATATCTTAACCTAGTTCCGAATTGTGTCGTGCAATGGTAAATTAAACAGAAAAACTGAAAATAAACAAATGATAAAAGCACCAAGGTTTTCAGAATCCACCCCACCAAATCAAAGACACACATTCTCACGCTTAGTTCATACATCCGACAGACAATTAAACCATATATATGTTCTATTGTTCCTATTGAAAGATTCAATGAATCTATTTGTATTTACGAAAGACAATGCATATCTAATTTAGTTCAAAAGATCCAATGTATCCATGCTTTGCACAAAAGACAATGGATATCCAAAGTAAATCAAAAGATGCAATGTATCCGTTAGATGAAATACAATGAATATCCAACTTTGGCACAATCAATCACAATTTTGTCACAGAATTGAATTGAAACGAACATACATTATGTAAATGACGAAATTGTATGAACAAATTATAAAAACATGTAAACAAATCAATGGTGAAGCTTTATCTTCAACCTTAGTTGAAGATTTAGCCTCTCATGATAAAAGAAATCACAAGAAAACTAAATTCCATTATTAAAATTAACAAACTTACAAAAGAATTGGAGTTCCAAGCTCCAAAAACTCAGAAAAACGTGAAAACGACCAAGAACGGCGCCCCCGGCGCATCTCTCTCCGTTTACAAAGAAAAAAGATGATATTTATAAGCTAAATTTAGGGTTTCAGCACTGCCAGGTCTGCTGAGTGCGCTCGATCACACTTAGGTGCGTTCAATCGCACATACTTCAGAATTGGCCAAATCTTGTGAAATATGATTTTGTAGATCTTCGAGTTAGCTTTCCAAAGACACCAAGATCACCCCAATCAAAGTTCTACAACTCTAGATATGGCCATTTTGGTGGGACTCGTGTTGTGCAAATCATCGCTCGACTCAATTTTGCTGCCAAAGCTCCTTGAACTGTTTTAAGCCCCAGATTTAATGGCATTAGCCCCAAATACAACATAGCAACCTGCAAAACACTAAAACACCAAAACTAACCAAAACATTAGAAAAAGACACAGCTAAGAGCTTAACAAATATAAGTTAAGGGGCCCAAATATACAATATTAAGCACTCATCAAATACCCCCAAACTTACATTTTGCTAGTCCCTTAGCAAAACAAAATGAAAAAGACAACGAAAAACAAGAAACATAAATCCGCTATCGTGGGAGAAACAGTTGTATTTAGCATATGCAACAAGCCTTTTAAACCCCTATGAATTCCCTAGAGGACGAGTAAGTCTCGTGAGGGTTTTCCAGGAATGACACCCACAAACATTTTATTAGCGCTACGTTATTGACAAACAATGTCTTTCACAAAAACATATGGTTCATACATCATTAGCAAATTTAACAAGTCGAACATACAAACTACATCATCCAAGCATCCAAACACCATTCAACTCACGGCTGGAGAATTGAGACAACACATGCTCAAAGAAGTGAAAAGTGAACTAACACAAGGTCATGGGGTTTCAATCATTCTCAAAGAAAATGTGCACCCAAAAATTCATAGGACTGCACTATGATGAAAACAACTGAGGCTTGAATTTTTTTTTTTTCATTTTTTTTTTTAAATTTTTTATGTAGGTTGTGCAATGTTTTACTCCCTTAAGCTTCTAAATGACTTATGTAACGAGTGTTGGGCCAGTGACTCCCAAACCAGGTGGCTTTAGGGCACTAGATGTAAAGACATCCCTAAGGGCTTAATTACTCAAGTCAAAAAGAGCTACGAAGCCTAACTAGCCATACAATCACTCAACTGGAATTTCCCATCTTTTTACGCGAACACTCACTGCTTGGTGAGGCAAGATGTCCGGTTACTCAATGAGAAGCTCAACTTATTGTGAATTTTTTTTTTTTTTATTATTTTTAAAGCCAAGGTTTCCCTCACCACATCAACCTACAAATCTCTAGAGACATACTCCCCATAATTCAAATCTTATACCCCACAGACCCTAATGCTAGTGTGCATGTGAAAAATCTGTCCTACATGTGGAGTCTCTCTAATCCAACATATGAGTCAAACACTAGGATTTCTAATAATATGCAATGTTCAAACAAGTTAAACATACCAATGACATGCAATCCACAGTTATGATGTTAGGTTAAGGCCAATCAACAATATAGCAGTTTTTTTTTTTTTTTTAGAAAAAAAAACATACAAAACAAATAAATAAAACAAACCAAAAAGACAGTGTGTTTTCCACAACCCCAAACTTAGATGACACATTGTCCCCAATGTGTCAAGAGATACAATACCATGGAGTGAGGAACCGAAGTGTGCAAAGGTCAGAACGTCCCCCAAACTTGAACACCAAAACACCTGTCAACAACTAACAACAATCTTTTCTTACAGGAACAAACATTAAAAGGTTAATTGCTGTTAGAAACAAAAAACAAAATAACAATAAATAAAATGAAAATAAGGAAAAAGACTCAAAAATAAAGTGCGGAGAATAAAAAAAAACGAAAAAAAAAAATTACCGCACTTTTCTCGATCATTTGGGTGTCCAACCAATCCCTTCCACCCTATCTTTTTCAAGAGAATGTAGCCTTCCCCAAGTTTCAGTACTTCCCTTATATCTTCAAGGCTCCATTCTTTCGCTTGAAATCTGTTGGGGATAGATTTACAAAATTTTAGCCTCGCATGATGTTCAAAAATGTTTTCCCAGCCATGCACTATGTCTATCTCCCAAAAAGAATCAATGATTCTCTCTCTTATAACTATGAACTTCTCATTGTGAATCTCAAGAGGGAAATTGATGAGGGAAGTGAGTATCATTGGACACATTTGGATTATTCGGGGGCTCTGTGTGTTCAACCTGCTCCTCTTTTCCTTCCTCCTCATACTTATCAACAATGAGAGGCTTGGCTGCAGATGAAGATGATTTAGGGGATGATATCTCAGTGGTTTCCCCATTTTCAATTCGCATCTTAGGAGTAGAGTCCAATAAGGCCTCAGCTTGCTTACGTATAATGTCAAGATCCAAATCGAATTCAAACTGAGCAAAACACTCTCCCAAAGGATCCTCCAGACTTGGCTCACTAGAAGTCTTAACTTGCTCAAGGAACTTGTCAAGATCTAGATCGCATTCAGACTGAGCAAAGCACTCTTCCAACGGATCCTCCAAACTTGGCTCACTAAACATCATAGCTTGCTTGAGGAGCTTATCAAGATCCAGGTCATATCCAATTTGATCAAAACGCTCTCCCAACGGATCCTCAAGACTTGGCTCATTAAAAGTCTCAGCGTGATCAAGTAGCTTGTCCAGGTCTAGGTCACCTCCAAATTGATCAAAGCACTCTTCCAATGGATCCTCAAGACTTGGCTCACAAAAAATCTCCTCAACAGTTTCTTCATTCCCAAGTGTGCTAGTGGCTTGGACATGCTCATGATAAGAATTGCTAGAAGCATCCTCATCAATCATGTATTGCCCTCGCGCCATCTTCTGACTTTGAAGCTCCTCTTCCTCGATTCTGTTGAATTCAGCAACTAGATGACCAAGTTGTCCTTCCAACCTTGCAATTGCTTCCGTGTTGGACATGGCTGAGTCCTTGATTTCATGTACGGATTGGGAGTTGACCATGGTGGCATCTTTAATCTCTTGCAAGATTTGGTTATTAGACTGTATGAAGGCTTTGAAAGTGTCTTCCAAGGATGAATCTTGAGGAGGATGATTGTAGGATGAAGGGGTAGAAAATTGATTGTCGAACTGCGGATATTCAGGCTGGTGTAGTTCATCAACTTGGAGAGCACAATTTTCAGTAGCATGAGCTTGCCACGAGAAATTGGAGTGGTTGCTCCAGACTGGGGTATAGAAATTGGAATTTGATTCAGACCCTGGACTAAAAAAATTGGTGTTCATCTGCTTATGTGAAAAATTGGAATATCGTCCCCAGGATGGACAATTGCTAGAACTATGACATGGATTGGAGCAGTATGAACATGGTCCATGTGGATGAAAATTCTAAAGGTAGTTGGTAGGATTTGGCATCCTACCACTATGGGAAGCATAAAAATTACCAACCGGGAAATTCATGCTTCACCCTCACTATTTAGCTAGCCCCACGCAAAAAAATATTTGAATTTTTTTTTTCGACAATAGGATAATAAAAAAAAAAAATAGAAAACACAAAATGACAAAAAGAATTTGCAATTTTTTTTTTTTTTACTTAGCTGCTTCAGGTCTGTTGAGGATGATGTCTGGAAGTGCGCTCGAGCGCAAGTAAGTGAGATCGAGCGCAAGTGTGCAAAATGCAAGAGTGCAGGCGTGGGATGGATCGATCACTTGCTGCCTGTGTGCTTGAGAGCGCTCGAGCGTAAGTGTAGTGCGATCGATCGCACTGGGAGGGAGTGTTTTTCCGAAACTGCAACAGAACTTAAAAACAACCAATTTTTTTTCTTTTTCTTTTTTTTTTTTTGGTTAGATATGCAGAAACAAATAAAATCAAATCAAAGTTGCAAAAAGAAAAATAATATAAAAGTGCTAATTATAACTAGTAGAAAAATAAAATCAATTTAAACAAAAATCAATTTTCACAAACAAACAAATCCCCGGCAACGGCGCCAAAAACTTACTTGCGCTCGGGGTCGTTGTAGTATAGTGGTAAGTATTCCCGCCTGTCACGCGGGTGACCCGGGTTCGATCCCCGGCAATAGCGCCAAAAACTTGATGTGCAAATTATAATTACTCGCAAGCGTACGATTCGTAAGTACAGCTTGTGCAAGTGCGAGGTCGATCCACAGAGAATTGCGTTGCGAAAATTGATTCCTATCTAAATCAATTCTATCTTAACCTAGTTCCAAATTGTGTCGTGCAATGGTAAATTAAACAGAAAAACTGAAAATAAACAAATGATAAAAGCATCAAGGTTTTCAGAATCCACCCCACCAAATCAAAGACACACATTCTCAAGCTTAGTTCATACATCCGACAGACAATTAAACCGTATATATGTTCTATTGTTCCTATTGAAAGATTCAATGAATCCATCTGTATTTACGAAAGACAATGTATATCTAATTTAGTTCAAAAGATCCAATGTATCCATGCTTTGCACAAAAGACAATGGATATCCAAAGTAAATCAAAAGATGCAATGTATCCGTGAGATGAAATACAATACATATCCAACTTTGGCACAATCAATAACAAATTTGTCACAGAATTGAATTGAAACGAACATACATTATGTAAATGACGAAATTGTACGAACAAATTATAAAAACATGTAAACAAATCAATGGTGAGGCTTCATCTTCAACCTTAGTTGAATATTTAGCCTCTCATGATAAAAGAAATCACAAGAAAACTAAATTCCATTATTAAAATTAACAAACTTACAAAAGAATTGGAGTTCCAAGCTCCAAAAACTCAGAAAAACGCAAAAACGACCAAGAACGTTGCCCCCGGCGTGTCTCTCTCCGTTTACAACGAAAAAAGATGATATTTATAAGCTAAATTTAGGGTTTCAGCACTGTCAGGTCAGCTGAGTGCGCTCAATTGCACTTAGGTGCGATCGATCGCACTCATGCATGAATTTCTGCATCTGATGGGCACAAGTGCGATCGATCGCACTCGATGTGCGTTTGATCGCACATTCTTCAGAATTGGCCAAATCTTGTGAAATATGCTTTTGTAGATCTTCGAGTTAGCTTTCCAAAGACACTAAGATCACCCTAATCGGAGTTCTACAACTCTAGATATGGTCGTTTTGGTGGGACTTGTTGGGTGCAAATCATCGTTCGACTCAATTTTGCCGCCAAAGCTCCCCGAACTGTTTTAAGCACCAGATTTAATGGCATTAGCCCCAAATACAACATAGCAACCTGTAAAACACTAAAACACCAAAACTAACCAAAACATTAGAAAAAGACAAAGCTAAGAGCTTAACAAATATAAGTTAAGGGGCCCAAATATACAATATTAAGCACTCATCACATGCCAAGTGGGCGGCATATGTGCAACAGTTTTCCTTCACCATCAAACACAAGGCGGGAGCATTGAATAGGGTAGACGATGCCCTCAGCCACAAATCGTCCCTGTTGGTCACTATGCAAAATGAGGTACTTGGGTTTGAATTTATAAAGGATTTATTGATTACTGACCCTTTCTCTGGAGCCATTGTTGCGAATGTCAAGTCGGGAGTAAGGTCAGACTATGGATTGTTTAATGGGTTCCTCTTTAAGGGGCACCAATTATGCATTCCAGATTGTAGTCTAAGGCTGAGGATTATCCAAGAGCGCCATAATGAGGGGCACATGGGGCGAGACAAGACAATTCAGTTGGTGGCGGAACAGTTTTATTGGCCGACCATGCGCATGGAAGTAGGCCAATTCGTGGCAAGTTGTAGAGTGTGCCAAGTGTCGAAAGGGGGAGCAACTAATGCAGGGTTGTATATGCCGATGCCTATTCAGGAGGGTCCATGGACTAATGTGAGCATGGATTTCGTGCTAGGCCTCCCTCGCACCCAAAAAGGTAATGACTCCATCTTTATGGTTGTTGATCGTTTTTCTAAGATGGCTCATTTCATTGCGAGTAAGAAGATTGCCGATGCTGCGAATGTGGCCCAATTATATTTTCGTGAGGTCTACCGACTACATGGCCTACCATTGTCCGTAGTCTCCGACCGCGATACGCGATTCCTTAGTCACTTTTGGCGGTGCTTGTGGCAACTATCGCACACTAAGCTGGACTTTAGTAGTGCGTATCACCCTCAGACGGACGGTCAAACAGAGGTGGTCAACCGGTCCTTGGTGGCGTTACTGCGGAGTTTGGTGGGAGAGAATCTCAAGTCATGGGATCAGTAGCTGTACCAAGTAGAGTTTGCCTTCAATCAGTCGGTTAATCGAAGCACTGGTCTTAGTCCATTCACTATCATCTATGGAGGTAAGCCGCGGACACCGTTGGACTTAGCACCTCTCCCTGATTTGAAGAGAACACACATTAAAGCGGAGGATCTCATTGCACACATTAAAAGGGCCACCAGTTAACAATCAAGAATCTTAAAGAGTCGACGGCTAAATATAAGGCGACGGCGGATAAGAAGCGGTGTCCATTGGAGTTTGAAGAGGGAGATTTTGTGTGGGCGGTCTCAACTAAAGATCATTTTCCTCTTGGTGAGTACAACAAGTTGGCAGTGCGCAAGATTGGCCCTGTTGAGATTGTGAAGAAGATTAATGCTAACGCATATCAGCTGAAGTTGCCTAGCTATATCAAAACATCAGATGTTTTTAACATCAAACACCTTGTGCCGTTCATTGACGATTCTTCAGAAGAGGATGCGAATTCGAAGGCGAATTCTCTCCAACCTAGGGAGGATGATGTAGACCGAGATGCTTGGGAATACATGAGGAAGAAGGGGAGAGATGTCGAGGTGGAACCACCCCGGAGGATGGGGACACGCTCCCAAACCAGAGCTGCAGCAGAGGACCAAAAGCAGAGTTCTCTGGAACTACGATCGATTGCAGACTGACCTACGAACGATCGCAGAACTCGAGCCCAATGTCCAGAACCTACTGAGCAAGCGACCGATGGAGGGCGATCGATCGCATGATTGATCGCAGAACTAGCATCTATTGTGTAGAAGCTACTGAGTAAGCAACCGATGACAGGGGATCGAGCGCCCACTTGCGCTCGATCGCACCCGTGCTGCGATCGATCGCACACGGGGTCTTATGTTATTTTTCCGCTCATTTACTTATTGCACCGACTTTAGTTTTCTTGTTTTAGTAGTATTAGGGTTTTAGAAGCCCTATTTCATTCTTTATTAGACTTGAGGCTATATATACATGTTGATAGCCTCCAAATAATGCAGTTTTTGTTATTTATCAGTTTACATCAAATAAGAACCCCAGAGTTGAGTTTTCTTCTAATTTCCTTTGATGTATAGATAGACTCTATAATTTGAAGAAGAATTCCCTGGTTTTTTAGAGTTTCAAACCCTAGGAATTAATTATCTTTCTTCTTGTACTGTCTTATTGGCTTCCTCTTAGTTAGGCTGCATCAAGGTTAGGAGGACGAGTGGAGAAAATGAGGTTCTCCTTCAAAACCTCAGAGCGGATGTACAGTCTCAAGACCGAACGTACG
Organism: Carpinus fangiana; assembly: GCA_006937295.1. NCBI lineage: Eukaryota > Viridiplantae > Streptophyta > Magnoliopsida > Fagales > Betulaceae > Carpinus > Carpinus fangiana. The sequence continues at coordinate 388,466 of CM017324.1, forward strand.
GTCCGAAGTGTCACAACGGACGTACGGTCCCGAGCCCAGACCTACGGTCCAAAGTGTGACCGAGGACTTTATTTTCACAAAGCCGTCCCATAGCTTCTGTTTTCCTTATTCTAGATTTTTTTTAGTAGAAATAAGACTAATAGAAGGTTTTCCACAGATTTGGAGAATCCGGATCTTTCAAAATTCTCGGAGACATCATTCGACTCAGTTGAGTTTTAACTCACATAATGCTTGATGTTATTTTCCATGCACTGGACGTCTATTTTATGTACCAAGAAAATATTCATATTTACAACTCTCACAATTTATACTTGTTGCACATGAACTCTAACATTTGAGAAAACGTTGTGCTGAATATGTTAATAAAGTGAGACTTGTAAAAAGAACATGTATGTAAAATACAAACAAGATAATTTGCATCGTGTGACATGGTACACCGGTACATGCAGTATAATGGCCATGGGCTTACTGTACATGTTAGCTTTATGGTCAAATGTGTGAATTATATGGGCCTTGGATCCAATGGTTGTTCATGGCCGGTGCAACCTTAAAAGGCGGTCACTATAGGACGAACAATATTAGTCGTATGAGCCACCCGAGGTCGGACTCGATCTTGCCGCTAGTGTTATGTACGGTAGCGTGCAATGGCTGGGGCATCAGCATTGTACTACAGGTCTCTCGAGACAGTGCCGATCCTACTAAGAAGGCGTAATATCTCGGGTAAACCTTACTGTTGAACTATGACAGTTACTGTGATTCATATGCATATATTATATATATCTATATCACGCATAACATAAACTGCTATGATGGAACTATTATCTGTTTTATGATAACATCTGAGTTCATTACTATACTGGCATGTGCATTATTTGTGTTAAAAATCACTAAGTCTTAAACTTACCCTTTTATTTATGTTTTTCCCCCTTCATTACTGTAGTGATCCAAATTATTAACTAGGCGTAAGTAGCGTAGTTAAGGGAGTTAATTTGGGCTTTGGGTCACTAAGGACCCTAAGGATACTAGAAGAGCAATTTGGACTTTTGGGAGGACGTAACTAGGTCTGGCAGACGTACGCTGTTGTCTGTAATGTGGACGTACGGGGGGGGGGACCACCGGACGTACGCTCTGCAAACCTTACAGTCGGACATACGTAGGACCACCGAATGTACGATACTTTTTGGAATACCCTTTGGGTAATACCTGAACGTATGAGGAAGCCTTTGGACCGTTGGACAAAACCACCAGACGTACGCTCTTGGGCTGAACGTCCGCTACTTTTGTCAGGGAGTTGGTAGCAGCCCTCTCCTATAAATAGCCCCATACCCCTCTTCAAATCTCATGGTTTTCAGATGCCCCTAGGCTACGAGAGTGTTTTGAGTGTGCTTTGTGAGTGTTTTGTGAGCATGTGTGAAGGGTTTGTGTATTTCAGAACGTTCGTAAGGTGAAACTCTTGCGGTTTTGTTTCAAGGAGGTAACGTTCGATCCTTAGCTTTTTAAATATGTCATTATACTGCTTGATTTCTATTTGGTTTTAGTTGTTAGCTTGGATACGCTTTGAATCTCGTTTAGGTTAGCATTTTTGCTAGCTTAGCGTTGTTACGTTGCATGGAGGTTGTAATCTAGGCTAGGAGGCATTAGGGTGTTTCTAGTAGCCCTTGGAGTCGGAGAATAGGTGGACAATGGAGAGAAAATGAGGTTCTCCCTGAAAACCCTCAAAGCAAACGTACGGTATCATGACCAGACGTACGGCCAGTCGTGACATGGTGAACGTATGGCCCTGAGCCTAGACGCACGGTTAGTGTGTGACAAGAGACTCTATTTTCACCAGCTGTCCAATAGCTCTTGTTTTCCTTACTTTAGAGTTATTTTAGTAGAATTAAGACTAATAGAAGGTTTTCTACAAATTTGGAGAACCCGGATCTTTTGGAGTATTCAGAATATTCAAAGACGCTTTTCGATTCAGGTAAGTTTTAACTCACATAATGCTCATTGTTATTTTCCATGTACTACACATCTATTTTGCATATTGTGAAAACATGCATATTTTACAACTCTCATAGTTTATACTTATTGCACATGAACTCTCGCATTTTGAGAAAAATGTTGTGCTGAACATGTTAACCAAGTGAGACTTGTAAAATGACATGCATGTAAAATACAGACAAGATAATTTGCATCGTATGACATGGTACACCGGTACGTGCGGTAGTAATGGCCATTGGCTTACTATACATGTTACCTTTATGGTCAAATGTGTGTGTTATGCGGGGCTTTGGATCAATTGGTTTCGTGACCACGGTGCAACCATTCCCAATGGTTTGGTCACTACAGGACGAACGTCATTAGTTGGTGTAGGCCACTCAAGGTCGGACTCGATCGTGCCGCTAATGTTACGTACGGTACGTTGTGCAATGGCTGGGGCACTGGCAATTTACTATAGGTCCCTCGGGATAGCATCAACACTGCTGAGAAGGGGTAATATCTCAGGTAGACCATACTGTTGAATTATGACTGTTGTTTACATCATATGCATATACTATCTATTATATATATATCACATATAATGTAAGCTGTCATGATGGAACTGCTTTTACTTATTAAACATTTGAGTTAATTACTAAACTAGCATGGGTATTATCTACGTTAAAAATCACTAAGTCTTAGACTTACCCTTTTCTTTTATGTGCATCTCCCATTACAATTGTTATACAGTTTAGCCACTTTAGAAGAAGATGCCGTCGGAGCAAACTTGGGTGCTCGCTCAGGACTTGATCAGTGTGATCTTTGAAGATATGGATCCTGTTCGGTTGCATTCGTTGTGGGAAACTAGAGGATCTGCTCGTGCAGACATGATAGAGATCCTGATATCATTAGCTCTGCTTAAGCTTAGGTCTAGGCTGTGATCTATTGATCCTTTTGAGAACTATATTGATGTATTATTATTTTGGGGTTCTATCTCTTTCCCTGATGATGGTCTGATGACCAGTACGTTTGACGACTATCTATGATATTATGGTGAAGTAGTATTTTATCTCTGGTATTTGCTGTGTGATGTTTCATTTACTGTCTCTAAATCTCATAATCTTAGTAAAGTCTTCCGCTACAGTTTTCTCGAAGGTCTTGTTCTGCGAGGGACAAGGCTGGGATGGCGCGCCGTGGGTCAATTACTAGTTAATTGAATTTCCCATCGGGGTCGTCACAATTACGAATACTTGCGCAGTTTAGCTATCTTAGGCGAGGATGCCGCAGGAGCTGACTTGGGTGATCACTCAGGACTTGATCCGCATGATTTTTGAGGATATGGATCCCATTTGGCTAAGAACCATGTGGGAGGATGGAGGGACTGCTCACGCGGATATGATTAAGATTTTGATCTCATTAACCTTGTTTAAGCTTAGATCTAGGCTCTGATCCTTTGATTTGTTGATCCTTTTCGAGAACAATGTTTATTATGTTATTTTGGTTTGTACCCTCTACTTGATGATGGTCTGATGACCAGTACATTTGATGATTATCTATACGATAATGATGTTGTTATATTTTCTCTGAGGCATGTTGTGTGAATGTCAATTTATTATCTCTTATTCCCATAGTTTTAGTAAAGTCTTCCGCTGTAGCTTTCTCGTTACGACGAGAAAGATTGAAATCCCTGAGTCTTGTCTCGTAAGGGATAGGGCTGGGGGTGAGCCATGGGATCAAATCTCATTAACCTTGCTTAAGCTTAGATCTAGTCTCTGATCCTTTGATTTGTTGATCTTTTTCGAGAACAATGTTTATTATATTATTTTGGTTTGTACCCTCTACTTGATGATGGTCTGATGACCAGTACATTTGATGATTATCTATATGATAATGATGTTGTTATATTTTCTCTGGGGCATGTTGTGTGAATGTCAATTTATTATCTCTTATTCCCATAGTCTTAGTAAAGTCTTCCGCTGCAGCTTTCTCGTTATGATGAGGAAGGTTGAAATCCCTGAGTCTTGTCCGGTGAGGGAAAAGGCTGTGGGGCTAGTCATGTGATTAATTACTAATTAATTGATTTGCCCATCGGAGTCGTCACATCCATCCATTGTACGAAATCACAAAAGATATTTGGATTTAACCAAATCATCAATGGTATTCATCAAACAAAAAACAGATAGATATCCAATTTTATTTGAGCTAAGATACAAGCAAACAATTATATGAAATGCTCCTAAAACGTCACATGTATCCAGAAATCACAATAGATATCCAAAAGTAATTTCAATAACTAAATTGAAGCAAAACAATTGAAACTTTAAAAACTCATAAAATCAGAATAATATTGACTTACAAAAAAATGGTGCCGTTCTTTATCGGTGGGGCTTCATCCTCAACCTTAGTTGAGAATTTAGCTCCACATGACTATTAAAAATGAATCTAAACTTAAGAAAAACTAAACTAAAGAGAGAAAAAACTGTAATAAATCGGACTTTGTCACCAGCCACCTTTTTTT
>CM017324.1:397203-479109 GCA_006937295.1 Carpinus fangiana
ACTTTTAGGCACTCATCAAATACCCCCAAACTTACATTTTGCTAGTCCCTTAGCAAAACAAAAATGAAAACACAAATAAAAACAAGAAACATAAATCCGCTTTCGTGGGAGAAACGATTGCATTTAGCGTATGCAACAAGCCTTTTAAACCACTAGGCATCCCTAGTGGACGAGTGAAGTCTCGTGAGGGTTTTCCAGGAATGACACCCACAAACAATTATTGGCACTATGTTATTAATCAGACAAAGCCCTTCACACAAACACATGGTTCACACATCATTTAGCAAATTAAACATGTTAAACATACGAACTACATCATCCAGGCATCCAAACATCATTTTACTCAAGGTTGGAAAATTGAGACAACACGTGCTTCATAGGGTGCAAAGTGAACTAACAATAAAATCATGGGGTTTCAATTATCCTCCAAAGATGTGTATCCCAAAATTCAAAGGAAAACAATGCGATAAATTAACCAAGGCTTGAATTGAAAAATGCAATTTTTTTTTTTTTTTTTTTTTAGGCAGTGCAATGCTTGACTCCCTTAAACTTCTAAATGACCTATGTAACGAGCGTTGGGCCAGTGGCTCCTAAGCCAGACGGCTTTAGGGCACTAGATGTAGAGACATCCCTAGGGCTTAATTACTCAAGTCAAAAGAGCTACGGAGCCTAAACTAGCCATACAATTTTTTGAAATTTCTAATCTTTTGACGCGAACACTCATTGCTTGGCCAGGCAAGAGGTCCGATTACTCAATGAAAAACTCGACTTATTCTAAATTTTTTTTTTTTTTTTTATATATTATTTAACAGCCAAGGTTTTCATCATCACATCGCAAACCAAGAAATCTTAAGGCACACACTTCAAAGTCAAATCTCATACCCCACAGACCCTAATGCTCATGTGCATGTGAAATATCGATCAAACAAGTGGAGTCTCTCTAATCCAACTCATGAATAAAAAAAAAAACTAGGATTTCTAATGATATGTCATGTTCAAACAAGTTAAACACACCAATGATATGTAATCTACAGTTACGATGTAAATTGTGCACAATCAACAACATAGCATCAAAAAGAAAAAATTTTATATACAGACACAAACAAATATATATAGACAAAAACAAAGCAAAACAAGAAAATAAAGAAACAAAAAGACAGACAGAATGTTTGTCCACACCCCCAAACTTAAAGGACACATTGTCCCTAATGTGGCAAGAAATACAATATAGTGGGATGAGGAACCGAGATGTGCAAAGTCCAAAGCGTCCCCCAAACTTAAACATCAAAACAACTGTCAAAAACTAACAGCAATTTTTTTCTCAAAGATCAAACATCACAACGGTTAATTGCTGTTAGAAAAAAAAATAAAATAAAATAACAAAAAGAAAATAACAAAATTAAAATGCAGAAAATAAAAAGGAAAACATACCGCACCTTCCCCGCTTATATGGGTGTCCAACCAATCCCTTCCATCCTTTCTTCTTTAGAATATGATACCCCTCTGGAAGAATGTTCCGCCATCTTATGTAGCCTAAAAACTTGTTTTGAGAATTTCTTTTAGGACCACGATTTCTAGATTTTTGATCTTGTGTGCATGAATCCTTAAAGATTTCTACATAAGATGGCTCCTCGAGACATTAAAAAGGTAAAACTTGTGGTGAATGATATGTCTCGAGAGGGATTGTGACAAAGGAATGAGCTTCAGTACTCACTTCCTTGTCATTGGAAAGACTAGGATTTGGCGGGGGCTCCAATTGCTCAACTTGCTCCTCTTTCTTTTCCTCCTCATGATCATCAGCTCTTTCCTCACTAACAAGTGTGGTGGTGGCTTGGACATTCTCATGATGAGGATCGTTGGGGCAATCCTCATCAGTCATGTACTGCCCTCTTGCCATCTCTTGACTTTGAAGTTCCTCCTCCTCAATTCTGTTGAATTCAGCGACTAGATGACCAAGCTGTCCTTCCAACCTTGCAACTGCTTCAGTGTTTGCCACAGTGGCATCTATGATTTCTTGACAAGGTTGGTTGACTGTTTTCCTAAACTCCTCGAGTGCGTCTTCTAAAGATAGTTCATGGGAAGCAGGAATGGTGGGTTGGCCGACTAATTCCATGAATTCCTTAAGTGTGTCTTCCAAGGAAGATTTCTCAGGAGGATAGTCATATGATGAATGGGAAGAAAAATGGTTGTCGAACTGCGGATAATCAGGATGGTGCAGTTCGTCAACCTGGGGAGCAAAATTTTCCGTGGTATGAGCTTGCCACGAAAAATCAGAATAGTTGCTCCAGTTCGAGTTATAAAAATTTGAATCTGATTCAAACCCAGAACTGGAGAAACTGGTGTTCAACTGCTCATGTGAAAAGTTGGAAAATTGTCCCCAATTCGGACAATCACCTATACTATGGTAAGGGCTCGAGCAGTGTGAACATGGTTCATGTGGGTGAAAATTGGTAGGATTGGGCATCCTACCGCTAGGGGAAACATTAAAATAATTAAACGGAAGACTCATGCTTCACCCAAACAGTTCAAAAATATCCCACATGAAACAATTAACAAAATAAAATAAAATAAACAAAAACTAACAAAAAATTAAACTAAACAAATAACTAATAAATAAACTAACAAAAATAATAAACTAAATAAATAAATAAAAATTAAATTAAACTAACAAAAACTAAAAACAGCAAGCAAATAAATTAAAACAGGCAGAATTAATAAATAAAAGAAAAACTAATAATTAAACAAAAAAAAAAATGAAAGCTGAAACACATACACTGCCTCGGGTCTGTTGGTGCTGCCAGCTGAGGTGCGTTCGAGCGCAGGATCCTACGTTCGATCGCAGACACGCAGATATGAAGAAATGTAGCAGTCTTGTGCTCGTGCGTTCGATCGCAACTGAGGTGCGATCGTTCGCAAAGACGCACTGCGGTCTGTCAGAGGCGCCTGTGCTCGCACGCAGACGCGTGATGAGCGTTCGCAGCTGCGCGAACATCCTGGAATAGGCGGCAGTGCGTTCGACCGCAAGAACTGCGTTCGACCGCACTGTCGGCGCTTTGAATTTTCCAGAACCCGAAACAGAAAGCTGAAAAGGGCTAAAAACTAACCTAGAAAATAACGAAAATAAACTAAAATGCAAAATAAACTATGAACAAAATTTACAATGCAGAAAATAAAAACTAGTAGAAAAATAACATCAATCTAAAAATTATATTAATTTTTAAACAAAAACAACCGTTCCCCGGCAACGGCGCCAAAATTTGATCGTACCAAATTTGGGTACTCGCAATAGAACGAACCGTTAGGTCGTATAGCGTTGCGCAAGTACCGAGATCGAACCACAGAGAACGGAGTTTTGCAATTAAAAACTAATACGACTCTTAAATTAAATATATCTTAACCTAGTCCCACAGTGAAAAATGATGTCGAATATGAAAAGTGCAGAAATTAAATTATTCTAAAAATGTATGGATAAAATAACTAAGGTTAAAGACTAACCTCACCCATTAAAAATAAGCTTAATACATTAAACACCAATTTTCCGTTTTAAACTTTAAACCCTTCAACACACTCTATTGTGGTTATTGACACAAGTCAAACCGAATAATGTGTTTACCGTTAAGGAGCTACAATGAGTATTGATTATGGATAAAATCATCCACTGTATCCTTGGATCACAGTGGATATTAAATCACAACCAATAACTCGTTGTGCACCCGGCTTGGAACACATCACAGGATGACTATCAATGTATCAAAAACACACAACCATTCAATTATTTGTCACAGAAATTAAATGACGAGTACGGAATTAAATGACGGAAAATAAAGCGTAAAATGTAAAAGCAAGAAATATAAACTAAGGGTGAGGCTTCATCTTCAACCTAAGTTGAAGATTTTAGCCACCCATTGAACAACAAAACAAAATTGAATTGAAATAATGCATTAAAATTAACTTGAAAATAAAAGCTTACAAATAAAAGGGGCAGATCAAGGCAAACAGAAGCAAAATGTTCTCTAAAATTTGCCCCAAAAACTGTGTGTTTGACCAAATGGACCTAGGGTCCTATTTATAGGCTAATAGGTCGCACGAGTGCGTTCGAACGCATGCAGTGCGTTCGAACGTAATGATGAGTTGTGCATTAGATCGCACAATGTGCGTTCGACCGCAGAAAACCGTAACGGCGCAGCTTGGAAGTGATGGACTCCTAGGGCACCCGCGCGAGATGCGGGATGACGGGGACTACGTTCGACCGTGCCTCCTGCGTTCGACCGTCAGTGCGTTCGAACGCACCAAGTGCGATCGAACGCACTTGGCAGGGATCCATTTCTTCACTTAGTGTATTTTTGCTCTCTTGTGGCCAACTTTTGTTGTAAAGACCTGCACAACTCAAAACACTAAAAACACTAAAAATAATTAGAAATTAACAATACTAAGAGCCTAACGAAAATAAATTAAGGGGTTTAAATAAGCACTTTTAGGCACTCATCAGTACTACATCCATAGTATAATAAAGAGTCACCAAATGTATCAATCATCAGATCTTCAAATAGATACATTCCCAAAATAAGATATTATAACATTGTTCACAAAAGATCAACAGATCAAAGCCTAAACTTAAGTTTCAGCAAAGCCAATGAGATCAAAATCTCTATCATGTCTGCACGGGCAGATCCTCCATCTTCCCACATCGTCCTAAGTCAAACAGGATCTATATCCTCAAAGATTACCCGTATCAGGTCCTGAGCAATCACCAAAGTAGGCTCCGACGGCATCCTCGTCTAAAGCAGCTAAACCGCGTAATTATTTGTAATGATGGGGAAAGATATAAAGTAAAGGGGGTAAGTCTAAGACTTAGTGATTTTTAACGCAGATAATACCCATGCCAGTTTTAGTAATGAACTTAGAGGTTTAATAAATAAAAGCAGTTCCATCATGACAATTTATTAATGCGTGATATATATATAGTAATGATATATGCATATGATGTAAATAATAGTCATAGTTCAACAGTATGATCTACCCGAGATATTACCCATTCTCAGCAGGGTTAATGCTGTCCCGAGGGACCTATAATATAATGCTAGTGCCCCAGCCATTGTACAACATAACGTACGTAACATTAGTAGCACGATCGGGTCCGACCCTGAGTGGCCCACACCAACTAATGACGTCCGTCCTGTAGTGACTGAACCATTGGGAATGGTTGCATCAAGGTCACGAAACCAATGGATCCATAGCCCTCACATAATGCACACATTTGACCATAAAGCTAACATGTATAGTAAGTAAGCCCATGGCCATTACTACCGCATGTACCGGTGTACCATGTCATACGATGCAATTATCTTGTCTGTATTTTATATGCATATCATTTTACAAGTCCCACTTGGTTACATGTCCAGCACAACGTTTTTCCCAAAAGACAGAGTTCATGTGCAATTTGTACAAAATGTGAGAGTTGTAAAATATGCATGTTTGCTCAGTACACAAAATAGACGTGCAGTGCATGGAAAATAACAATGCGCATTATATGAGTTAAAACTCACGTGGATTGATATGTGTCTTTGAAAACTCTAAAAGATCCGGGTTCTCCAAATCTGTGAAAAACCTTCTATTAGTCCTAATTCTACTAAACGACTCTAAAGTAAGGAAAACAGAAGCTACGGGACGGTTAGTGAAAATAGCGTTTTCCTGCCACACAGTGATCGTACGTCCGGGCTCGAGACCATACGTCCGTCGTGCAATGACATGTCGTACATCCGGTCGCAACACCATACGTCCACTGTATGAATTCTTGGGGAGACCTTCATTTTCTCTTCACAGTCCGCCTATTCTCTGACTTTTAGGGCTACTAGGAACAACTTAAAGCCTTCTAGTCTAGTTAATAGCCTCCATGCAACGTAACAACGCTAAGCTAACGAATACGCTAATCCAAATGGGTCTTAAAGCACAACTAAGCTAATAACTACAACTAAACATAAAACAAGCAGCATAATGACGTAATTAAAAGCTAAAGATCGAAAATTACCTCCTTGAAACAAAATCGCAAGAGTTCTGCCTCACGAACGTTTCGAAACTCGCAAACAGTCACACACACACGCTCACCAAACACTCAGAAACACTCTGGGAACACTCTGGCAGCCTGGGGGCATTATGAAGTTATGAAAAACATGAAGGGGGTAGGGTGCTATTTATAGGCTCAGAAAAGCAACGGACGTCCGGCTAAGGGGCGTACGTCCGGTGGTCCTTGCCCAGGGATTCCATGGCTGCCTCGTACGTCTAGATATTAACTAGAGAGTATTCAAAAAGTCGCATACGTCCGGTGGTCCCACGTACATCCGCCTGTACGATTTGCAGAGAGTACGTCTGGTGGTCCCCTCACGTACGTCTGCACTGCAGACAGTAGCGTACGCCGGCCAGACCTAGCGTGCGTTCGTCAAAATTCTAAATTACCCCTCTAACGTCCTTAATGACCCAAAGCTCAAATTAATCCCCCCAACTAAGCTACTTATGCCTAGTTAATAATTTGGGTTGCTACAGTTTGACAGCTACTTTAGGGTTTGATTTGTATAGTACTTACGCAATGTTTTAAAAGCAATCTCTTGATGTCTTTTTTACTTGAGTAATGTTAAAATTATATTTTTATCTTTTAATTATTTTAAAATATTGATGTAGCAAGCCAACTAACTAGCGAACAAATAACGAACTTTTTTTTTTCTGCTGTAAAATAGATAAATATTTTTTTTTTCTTTCAAATTGGATTAAGGGAAGTTTCTTCAACTCGTTCTATAAAAATGAAGCACATGACTTTTTAATAAATAATTAATACACATATATAAAATTTATCGTGCACTTTCTATATTTTGATAAGGCAATTCTAACTTTGTGTTCAAAATCATTCTCAACTAATTTCTTATTCTCTTTTTTCATTGGGATAAAAAATAGAAATGACACTTTCCTTAATTTATTTGGAAGAAAAAAAAGAGGTGATAATAGGTTTACAGGAGAGAGAGAGAGAGGGGGAGAGAATCTGCAAGGGCACATGGGTGAGGTGCAGGCAGCAACAAAGATAAAAAAAGGTCCCGGGTTTCCCGGCACAACTGAAAAGGCAGATAGCAAGAGAGAGATAGGGAGGGCACGTGAGATTTCCTCCTTTACCACCAACATCCTCTGCTGCCTCACCACTTATACAATTTACAGTTGTTAAGTTAGATAATCGGGATCTGTGCGCTAATCATCACCCATAACTATTTATCTTTCTTTAATTTTGTATGAGTCAACGGCTTCCTGTTCTTATGTCAACCCCCCTTTCTTCACCCTCACGTGACCACTTTCAACTCCAACTCCTCACGGAATATGTTTTACCCCATTACCCAACGCCATCCACACTGTTTTGTACATGAGAAGCCCACTCCGCCTGCTTCGGTACCTCTTTAGATAATTCCTCACATTTCTTGAGGTCAAGATAACTAACCAAAATTTTTTCAATTATTTATTTATTTTTATATAAATCATATTTTAGATTGGCACTCAAACCCTCTACCTTGTGAGAGTAAACTAAAGACATGAATTTATTTATTTATTTTTTTCTAGTAGACTTTTATTAGCTGTTTTATAATTAAAATTAGATGACTGTAAAAATTAATTTTTGACTTTTATTTCCACATTATTAAACTATAAGAGTATTCACAATAGATGAGCTAAATGACACTTTTATTTAAAATAGTTCTTTAAATTGATAAAATATCATTTACATTGGAGAAGTTAAAAAAAATGTAGAATATATATTTTATTAAATATGCTAAAAAAAAGTTATATGTAACGGCACTATTCAAATAGCTATTTTCCTAAATTTTCTTTCCACGTTTTTTTTTTCTCCCACTATCTCTACCAAAATTTTCTTCCCACATTTTTTTCATTGTTTATCTCACCTGTTTTCTCTTTTTTCAAAATTTTCTCATACTATTTCTCTTTCACATCTCATTTTTTTCAAAATTTTCTCCTATTATTTCTCTCTCTACATCACTTTTTTCTCAAAAGTTAAAGATAAGATATTTAAGAAAAACACAATCATTATAAAAAATAAAAAATAACAATAAAAATTAAATAATATAGATAAAAATATAACTAATTGGATGTAGGAGGCCCTTAAAAAGTTATTAGCTAAACTAGATAAATTGAGTTTTGATGAGTTATTTTACATAAAAAATTAACTCTTCCATTGTGAATTCTCTTTCTTTTTTTTTTTTTTTTTTTTAAAGTAATTTTAAGAAAAAATTTACTTAATCTAAACTTTCATCACCTATAATTATTACTTCGTAAAGTTTAGAACTCTCAATTTAATGTATCGAATTTTCAATTCTTTGCAATGCTATCCCTCCATTATATTTTTCCTTAAATCCTAATGGAAGTGTGTCAAAATTACGAAAATACTATCCAATTTTTTTGAAAAATAAAAATAAAAACTGCAAATATTTTTAATGAAATTTACCAAAATACTCATGCTTAAATCTTTGCAATTTTTTTTTATTTTATTTTTTATAATAAAAAGACACATGAATATTTTGATAATTTTGACAAGATTTAATGCAAAAAAACCTACTGAATAGATGATATTGTTAAAAAAATTAATAATAAGAAGTTTGATATACTAAATTAAAATTTTTTTAATTTTAAATAGTAATTACAAAAGTGATTAAAATTTATGAGAGTAAAGTAAAGTTTGATCCTAAATTTATTTAATATAAGAATGAAATTAAATTATATGACAATAGTATAGAAATCGAGTAAATACTAAATAGTATTATTGTTGAAGGTTCAAATAAATTCATTATTACAAAAAAAAAAAATAAAAAAAAAAATAAAAAAAAAAAACCCTAAACAAAGTACACGTTACATAATGGTAAAGAGTTGAAGAGTGGCGGTAGCAGTTTGTTGGAACCGAGGATGAAAAAGTCACAGGGGCGTGGACCCTGACCTAAATTGTACTGTTGTGACGCAAACTATGTGCCACTTCTGTACTGCGAAAACTGTCAGAATTCACACTATCCCCCTCATCCTCTATTAACTGTTACTTATTTTTAATACCCTATTTAATTGCCTACTAGCTTCCCCACTCCAGATTTTAATTCATCTGAATTATTTTTTATTAAAATTCAATTATCATAATAATTTCAGATATGATTGTTGGAAATCCAACTTTATTCTCCATATCAACTAATTCACTGGAATGAATTAATATAGAATCCTATAAATTCAATCTCATCAAGATTGAAATCAATTTATAATTTCTAATTATACATGCACGCTTTTATATATATATATATATATATATATTAATTACAGACACTTTAATATTTGAAAGATTATTTATGTAATAAGGTAAAGTCCACTTAATCCTCTCAAAACTACCACACCAACCCTCAAACTATCAATTGCAACAATTTACCCTAAATTACCAAAACATACTCCCAATGCCACCAAAATGACAAAATTACCTTTATAGAATTTTTAATAAAACAAAAATATCCTTAAAATTTTGAAAAAAAAATATATTAAATTTTAGTATTTTTGTTTTTATTTTAGTAAGGGTAATTTCTTCATTTTTGTTAAAATTAGGGGTCTATTGTCATTATTTTGATAATTTGGAAGCTAAATTGTCGCAATTGATAATTTGGGGAGTATTATCATTAGAGTGGTAGTTTGAGGGAGTTAAGTCGATTTTACCATCTCTAAAAAAACAAATAACTATATATATGGTTTCAATATAGATTTTTAAACTTTCTTTTTAGGCCATTGAGTATAATGTTTCTTTGAAAAAGGTTTTTCTTATTTTGTTAGGGTTAAGATATATCTCTTGACATTCAATGGGGGGCCTATCTGCCGCAACATGTCTCAGACTACCTAAAAATCTGCTAAAGTAGGTAGACTTCATGAAGACTCTCTCACAATTACTTGTCCAGATTACAAATAATATAAGCAATAAATTGTATTGAATTTTAATTATACTTTCAAAATCCTGTCAATGTACCCTTTTTTTTTTCCTCTACAACTCATCTTTGAGTGTTATTTCTCTTCCTCATAAACCCCTCAATGTGTCATTAGTCTTGATTGAACTATATATAATTGCATTTGGCCTCAAACTATGTGAAATTCGTGTAAAATCTGATCCATTAATAGTTTTTACAATATTTATTTACTTATTTTTGTGTTAGTATTTATAGAACAATTTGAAATCCAACCAACGGACATACAACGGTACAAAATTATGACAAGCCTAGACAATATATAAAGTAAAGTAATGCAACAAATTCTTCTTATATCATAATCCAATAATATTATTATTTTTTAACGCAAAATATTAAAATCAAAACGTCAATAAAAGTAGCACGTGATCGTACATGTATATCTATAAACTCATTTATTACAAGAGTGTAAAATTAAGACATTTACTAAGGTTTATATATATATATATAAAGGGATTTATATTTAGTTACCGAGAAAAACATGTATATGTTTTCTTCCCTTGTTGTTTGGTCGGAATTAAAAAAAAAAAAAAAAAATTAAAAAAAAAGGGAAAAATTCGGATTGCCGAAACAATACAATAATAAATCGGGATTGCCGAAAACATAAAATATTGAAGAGAGTGTAAAATCATAGAGTTCCGTGAACCATAATGTCATACGAAGTTAGAGCAAAAGCAAAAGCAGCCATTGAACGAAACAGTCCATCATGACACTAACGCCGTCATTCCCGCCGCAACGTCGTTACTCAGACGGCGTTCTCCTCTAACGGAGCACACCCAAAAAAAAAAAAAAAACAGAAAGCCAGAAACTGTATAAAAGATCCTGAACCAAAGCGCACACAGAGAGAGAAAGAGAGAGAGAGAGAGAGAGAGAGTCTCAGAGAGATCAAAGCGGGACAGATACTAAAGAGAAAGAAAGCAAGAGAGAGAGAGAGAGAGAGGCAGTGGGAGAGATTTTCTGGTGGAAATTCGAAGGAGATTCTTGTGCGGTTTTGATCTCGCCGGAGATTCCTACCGTCTGCAGAAGCTCGGAATTCGGAAACTTTGTGAGCGAAGTTTGGGATTCATATTCAGGTCGATTTACTCAAGCCCTTGGAGCAGATAATGCGCGTGAATTTTTAATTCAGATCAAAGTAAGCGATTATTCTTTTTTCCATGTTAGCCTATAGATCTTTCTCTTTCGAGCTTTTTTTTTTTTTAAAAAAAAAAAAAATAATAATAAGTTCTGAAGATTTTAATTTCATTTTTGTTTAACATCGAGTTTTTGTTTTCTTCCCTTTATCGTAATCTGATGGCAGATTCGCTGAATTCTGCAATTCAATTATCCGGTTAATGGTTTTACGTGTACGGAACATTTGCCAGCTAAATTTGTGCCGATAAATTTTATTTCCTCGGGAAAGAGACAGAAATTATCTTCGCAATAACTCTCGGTGTGCTCCAGAGTAATTTCTTCGTTTTGAGCTTTCAAATCGGAATCCGATTGCTTCTAAGTAGCGAATGCGCCCCCGATCTTCTAGCGGAGGCTTAAATTCTCAGACAAGATTCTTCTTTTGTCTAGCACAGGGATCTGAGAAGAAGAGCTGAGAATTGCAAAAATTTCAAACAATTCAACTTTATTTGGTGACTTAACTGAATTTCCGTGAGAATTTTGGTTGTTTACAAAATTCTGTTGAATTACCGGAAAAATCAGGTGAGAAAAATCTATAAAGGTGTGAATGGAGCTTCCTCAACCACGTCCTTTTGGAACCGAAGGTATTTTCAGAGCATAACTTTTCTCTTTGTTCCAATTTGTTTCTTTGAGATAAAGAATGAAAATTGGAAAATATTTTGTTTTTGTTTTTTTGTGGTACAGGGCGAAAACCAACACATGACTTTCTGTCTCTGTACAGTCATTCAACTGCCCAACAAGATCCACTACCAGCTTCTCAAGGTATTTTATTTTAATTTTCAATTTAAGATTCCAAAAATTAATATAAAGAAAAAAAAGAAGGTTTTGTTCTTTGTGAGTTTTACCTTCAAAGATTTTTTTTTTTTTTTTAGTGGGTTGTTTAGAATTTAGATGTGAGTGTTTTATACAGAGAAAATATGTGATGAAATATCAAATATATATCTTCGGACTTTATTACCCATATCACAATTGTGTGTGCACGTGACGGGATTTGAATCATGGATCTGGGCCATCAGTGTAAGTGGGGGCAGTCTTAAATAAGCTGCCGAATCGGAAAAGGAAGGGGTTAGCAGTTAGCAATTAACAACATTTAGATTGGATCTTGGGTTTTGATGGGACCCATAAGGATTCAAACATGATTTGAAGGGTCACATCAGGCCCAATGCTGGTGCATGGTATTGGTACCAGTCTACCAGAATGCTTAAGTCTGGCCCACGCCCTTCATAATCCCCATTTATGAAAAATGCGATTAAGCGTGGAGTATGTAATAATTTTGATTTTTATGTGTTTTTTCTTCCGTGTGTTTATTGGGCAAAACATATAGACTTTATTTGTTGGTAAAGTCAAACATTTCCCCATGGCTCTCTTTCAGTCTAACGAGGCGTGCAAAGGCTGCATTGAGAGTTTAGTAATGTGGGGGGTAATTTTTATTTTTTTTTCGTAGATTGGAGGCGATATGTTCTTGAAATTTTAGCATCGTGTTTTCTGAGCCAAAGTTGAAATTTTCTGAATAAATATGAAGAGCCCCCACCCATTTTCGATTTTGTTTGTTTGTTTGTGGAATTAGTCTGGCTTTTTACAAATTTAATCCAGAAAATTTAACACGATTGTTCAATTTTACCCTATTTAGATTGGTTTCATGATCGTTTTTGTGTCCAAAATTAAGGAGATATAATAATGTTTTACAAAATTAGATGTTATGGTCATTACTCTCTCCTAAATCTAAGATAGGAGCTCTATCCCTTCGTTTGTTGATGCATGAGCAGGAGGAGGTTACCCGAAAACTCATGATTTCCTACAGCCACTAGAGCGGATAGGAAGGGGCAGTGCAAAGGAAGAAAGCACAGTTGATATCTCAACTGTGGAACAGCCAGCGCCACCGGCTGCGCCCGCTTCGGCGGAGCACATTCTCCCTGGAGGGATTGGGACATACAGTATAAGCCACATTTCGTATTTTGCTCATCAAAGGGTTCCGAAGCCAGAGGGTTCCATATTTACGGTGGCACAAACGAGTAGTACGGATAGGAACGATGAGAATTCCATCTGCACTTCTTACGCAGGAAGTGGTTTCACATTGTGGGAAGAATCTGCAGCATTGAAAAAGGGAAAGACAGGGAAGGAGAATATGGGCGAAAGACCCATTGTGAGAGGTAAAGTCGTGTTAATTGTTTGTATTCCATTTATAGTTTCTCATGCATGCTTTTACCAAAAAAAATAAAAAAACCGTAGCTTTGCATTCTCATTCGGTCAGATGTTTTCCAAGGTGATTCTTGGAAAAAATAAATAGAATTCTTATAAAAACATTCTGTTAGTTATATTTGAGTGATATTTTTATTTTATTAAATAGTAAAATAACAAAAATACTCGCAAAATAAACTAGAAAGAATCCAAAAAAACTGAGACATTTCAAGAAGAAGAGCAATCAAGGCACATCACACGAGGGTTGGATAACGAAAAGGATCTTTTTATGAATAAAATTATGTATGTCTGTGGGCCTGTGGCCCATAATTCTTTCCATGTTTCCAAAGGCTAATTGGGCCGTGTGTGGGCTACAGATATGGTTATATGCCTGTATTAAAAATCAAAATGATTTTTTTAAAAATTTCTTTTTATTATTGCTGAGATACGTATTGTTGTATATAATTTAGTCACCTTCGTCCAACCAAGGCCTAATTTTAGATAAAAGCCCAAGTGAAATCGAAGAATGGGCAAAATCTTGGATTGGGCTGAACTAAGTTTGCACTGAAAGCCTAGTTACGGCTTTCTTTTTTGTAATCTATTCGTCGAAGTTGTTCTTTTTATGGAACTACAAGAGGAAGAGAAGGGTCTACTAATTTTTTAACACTTGCCGATGCTGTGTAGACCGGGCTGGGCCTTAGGGCCGATCCTTAGCTGGTCCAGTCCAAATTTAAACATTAAAAAAAAAAAAAAAAAAGAGCAGAAAGAAATCTGAAATCTTAACCGAAGCCCTTGGCGGCTACTTTTGGAATTGACAGAGGGAGGGGCCACGTTGGGACAATGGACGACGTCGGAGAGGCCGTCACAGTCGTCTACCAGCAACAGCAACAACAACAACCATCGGAACAGCTTCAGCTCTCTCTCTTCCTCTCAGTCAGTCACTTTCTCCTCCTATATTTCTCTTTTTTGCCGCTGTCTCTCTCTCTGGTCTGATGGGAGTGTAAACGAGGAGTAATGGGCTTTTTATGGGTGTCAACAGGGCAACGGGGCAGAAGAACAAGAGCTTCATGGAAATGATAAAATCGGCCAAGGTTGGTAATGCCGAGGAAGATGACTTAGACGACGAGGAAGAGTTTGTCCTTAAGAAAGAGCCCTCTACTAGTGTTACTACTGCCCACAGAGGTATTGTCTCAAACATCTACTTGGGTGTCCCTATATTCTGATACTTATGCGACATGAAAGATTACATCTTTGTTTCCCTCGTTTTCATCGATTTTAAAGGTGTGAGTCTTATTAACAGGGGAATTAAGGGTGAAAGTGGACGGGAAGGGCTCTGATCAGAAGGCTAACACTCCCCGCTCAAAGCATTCCGCGACAGAGCAGCGTAGGAGAAGCAAAATCAACGATAGGCAAGTCTTCCTGCTTCATATAGGAAACCTCTTTTCTCATGTGTGGCTTTCTCTTTCTCTTTCCATTTGCTGTGAGTCTGCCCGTGTTGGACTTTGAGGTTTTCTTTCTCTTCTTCTCCTTCTTTTTTTGTCTTGTCTTTTTTCTAATACTCGTATATTGGTTAAGACATCCCTGATCCCTACTTAATTTTCCTGTCAATTTTTTCTTATGGTACGTATCTTATGTAGGTATGCCGTAAGTGGCAGCGCCATAACTTTGTTCAATGGAGGAATTCTTTTCCTCTAGGTTGAGCAAAAAGTGAAAAAAAATAATATTTAACGTTTTTTGAGAGCACCGGCTAGCATTATGGCCCTTTTTCTTACTAGAAGCAATTAATTGATTGATTAATAAGGTTGTTACTGAGATCTTATACTAAAATAATAAAGTTACATGCAGGTTTCAGATGTTGAGAGAACTCATTCCTCATAGTGATCAAAAGAGAGATAAGGCATCATTTTTGTTAGAGGTTTGTAATGTCTTATAGTAATTTGTTCTTGACTTCTTTGGTTCATATCTTGTAGTAATCTGTTGTTTGACGTCTTTACTTCACCTTGCAATGTTCTAACCTTTGAATGATGGTTTCTGAATCTTTTTGCAGGTTATTGAGTACATTCAGTTTTTACAGGAGAAAGTACAGAAGTACGAGGGGTCATACCGAGGATGGAATCATGAGCCGGAAAAATTGATGCCATGGGTAAATTTTGTTTTTGCCTCTACATTCTTCATTAGTTTGGAAACATATGCATTAATTATTTATTTCATGAGCGAGTGTTGTCCAAATAGACATGATGGGAGGGAAATTTGTGCCCCGGAAGTGAATGAGGCCTCCAAATTTTAAGGATGTCTGTCCTACACACACACACATGCGCGATGGTCATATGTTTGGGTAGTTTATAGTTGAATTTATGCCAAATCATAGTATTTCGTATCACTGCTGCAACCTAGTGGTTGACACTGTCTCCCTTGCTTGAAGCAGAGAAACAATCACAGGCCTACTGAAAGTTATGTTGATCAATCTCGAGTCATAAATAGTGGGTCTGCTCCTGCATTAGTGTTTGCTGGGAAGTTTGATGAGAAAACTATCTCTGTCTCCCCAACCATTGCTGGGAGTGCACAGCACCCAGTAGAATCTGACGTTAGTACTGTCACTACCTTGAAACAGATGGATCACCATCCTGGAATCACCAATAAGGAAATGCCCTTTCCAATGCCATTGCAGTCAAACTTCTTCACACCTGTCAGAACCAGCGCTGCAGTACCTGAACTTCCTCCTAAATTGGTATCTGATGGAAAAGATATTCCATCGCTGCCCCAACCACAGATATGTCAGGTGAGATCATGCACTACAGATGGGACTGCTACTAGTGATAAGCTGAAAGAACAGGAGTTGACCGTTGAAGGTGGTACCATTAGCATCTCAAGTGTGTACTCTCAAGGGTAAGTATATTTGTAATTTAAATAATCATTAGTATGTGCATTTTTTTTAAGACAAGTAGTAACTGTCTTTAGTCTGCACATTTCTTAGACAAACTCTGAACCTTGATTTGGTTCTTAGTATTGTAGATTCATGTCTGGTAAACATGATTCTATGCATCATCAACACCCCTACTGATTTTCCAGATTTTGCCGTTAGGTACTGCACTGCAATAGTCAGGCACTTTTTGTGGCATATTTTTAAGGCACCATTATTTTTTTAGCATACATCTAGACTCCAATCATTTCAGGTCAGAACTAATTGCTAGCATTTGCACTGGGCCATATCCTGTAATCTGATTCTTTAGGCTCCATTTCCTTTATCTTACTGAGCAGTTCTGCAATCCGTATATTAAGTCAAGAAGCAAAACCGTCACAGCATTGATTAGCACTTTGTTCGAAATTTGTACTGATAGAGTATGTTGTAATTACAATAGTCTTGTTAAAATGGTTGGAGGATATTGCTGGTACCCATTTATTGTACTAGCCCTGTTAGCATTGATAGTCCTGGGCCACTTGGGCATGAGTTTTGTACTCATTTGCATATTAAGTTGAGAGTTAAACCTTTTATCATGTGTTCAATGTCAATCTTCAACCTTTCGACTATTAGAATCTGCTGAAGTTCTCTGATCATATGCTACACCTGGATATCAGCACACCCTGCCTAGTCAGTAAAAGGAAATTATGTTTTGTAGTCTTTGGTTAACATCATCTTGAGAGCCTTATTCGAAACAGGATGTTGGTTATGAATCAGTAACATAACAGGGATATTTGGTGTTGAACAGGTTGTTGAGTACTCTGACACAAGCACTGCAGAGTTCTGGAGTGGATTTGTCACAGGCCAGCATTTCAGTGCAAATTGAGCTTGGGAAGCGATCTAACAGTAGAGTGACTGGATCACCATCCATTGTGAAGGTAATATTGGTGCCGAAATTGTGGTATCTGAATTCTCTTTTTCAAGTAAAATTTTTATATGAGCTTAATTACACATCTTTTACTTAAATTTTGTCTTCCATTGTTCCTTAGGATAAGCATGTTCCTGCAAGCAATCAAGGGACAACACGTTCTAGAGTTGTGAGTGCTGAAGATTCTGAGAAAGCCCTGAAGAAGCTTAAGACGGGCAAAAGCTAATATCACAATTTCATTAGTTTCTTTTTTTTTTTTTTTTCAATTATATTAATTCATTTTTTCGGGTAGCGGATATCATCTTTGGAGGGGTTATTCATGTCTTCTGCTGGTTTATAAACTACCCAGTTGAGACCAAGATTGATTGTACATGTAGCGTCTCTCAGTTAGTTTGTTGGGTTCCACAGATTTCCGTGGCAAAATAATATGTATTATCTGTTTTCTGTTTGTTGTCATCATAGAGGCTTCCATATTGATATTGAGAAGCTGCTTTTTCATTAAGGTTTCCATTAATGTAAAGTTTCTTTCAATATTTTTTTTCTTGACTCATGAAATGTAAAAGAATTTTATTTATTGAAGGGGGTGGTGTCATATTTCTTATTGCTTTAAATTCCAAAAATATGTCTGTAACCTTTAAGTCAATGCTTTGAAATAAGGTAAAAAATAATATTTAGTTCTTAAAGTTTTTGTGCAATTTTAATTAAGTCGTTGAGTTGTTAATTTCGATAATTAAGTATTTTAAGTGTTTCTTTATTATTATTATTATTTGAACCAATAGTGGTACTATTATTAATCTCAAAAGATCAACACAATCAAGAAATGGGATGAACTTCCCACAAAATAATCCCAGACGCACGGTGGATTTTCATCCAACTAGAAAGTATCTGTGATATAGCTATCCCATGTGCAACTAGATTAGCTTCTCGAAAGACATGTTTAAATTTTGCCATGCCCAAACACTGTAAATGTGCTTGTATATCCTCCACAAAGTGTCCAAAGCTGCTCGTACAACCCTTTTGTGAATTTATTGCATTAATGACTTGCAAGGCATCCCCTTAAAAAATGATCGCATTTAGGCAAAGATCCATTCCCATAATCAGAGCCTAAATTGCAGCCAAGGCCTCTGCCATAACCAGTTCTAGGACCATCTCGTGTGTCATGCTCCGTGCAGCTAAACATCTCCCTTTACCATCACGAGCAACAACGCCCAGACCAACCCCTTAGTTCCTCTTGTCAACAGCTGTGTCCCAGTTTATTTTGATCATGGTGTTGGGAGGCGACTGCCATGGTGCCCTTTGCTGTGCCATATTAGGCCTTTGCTCCTCCTTACAGTGAGAATTTGATACCGGACAGAAAATGATACGGAAACAAACACTCAAACTCACACACACAAGATAGATATAAGTTCACCACCCAAGAGATAACACCAAAGGGATATAGATTATCACCACCCAAAGGATTACAACTAGGGATACAGAACAGAGAACTCACCACTCTAAGGTTCACACCAAAGAGATATAGAGATACAAGGAGAACTCTCCTCACAAAGCCAGAGGCTACTTTTAACTCCAACTTTGGTTTTTCTACACTAGCAAACATAACTTATTTATAGAAGCTTAGAACAACCCTCTAAGCATAGGCTACTTTTAACTCCAACTTTGGTTTTTCTACACTAGCAAACATAACTTATTTATAGAAGCTTAGAACAACCCTCTAAGCATAGGCTAATAACTTAATGCAACTAAACAATCAACTACGATAGACAAGGAGCAGCAATTTCATGCAGCAGCCAAAGTGGAAAAAATAGCTTCCCTTGAAGTCAAAGTGTGGAACACATGTCTGACAGTTAGATAGCAGTAAACTTAAAATGGCCATAACTTTCAGCTCATAGCTCTAAAATGCGTTCAAACCAGTTTTGTTGGAAAGATGAGAATCTGAACTTGAATTTTGACCTAGACATGTGCTTAAAATGATGAAAGAATGGCCAGCTATGGTGTCTTAGAAGAACACACTACATTGGATCCGGATTTCAGCATTTTGGCCTTTGCATTTTACTGGGCTTGTTGATGCAGGGTTAGAATGAATATAATCAAGAAAATAGTAAACAGAAGGGATAAATATTCCTAAGATTGTGAGACTATCACAAAATCAAAGAAATCTTCTCTAAGCAAAAGATGCTATCTAAAGCCTGAAGGAAAATAACCAAGAAACTCAACTCTGAGTATTCTTATTAAACAAACTCAATAATAATAATCAACTGTCTTTCCAAAGGGTCTAAGCCTGTATTTATAGGCTTAGAGGCTAAAGTATAAAAGAGGTTAACATAAACTAGGATTACACATCCTAGTAGGAAAAGTAAACTAAAACAGAGTCCAATAAGGAAAAGTAATTAAAAAGGCGGTTTAAGCCAAAACACGGCTAAGCGTCCGGACGGGACACTAAAAGTAACCCGTCCATCCGGACGGGGATCGAACGGCCTGCGAACGGCGCGTTCTGGAAGCGTCCTGGAAAGCTACGGGTCCGGACGGGCTGAGGGGCTGTCCGGACGGTGGTCTCTTGTCCTTTGAGTTTGTGAGCGTGTCACCATCCTCCGGGGTGTCTTCATGCTTACGTCACTCCGGTTTGTCTTCATAAACTCTGATGCTATCTGATCCACATCATCCTCCCCAGGTTGAAGAGAATTCATCCTCGAATTTGCATCCTCCTCTGATGATTCCTCTATAAATGGAACAAGGTGTTTGACATTAAAGACATCAGACGTCTTAATATGGCTTGGTAGCTTCAACCGGTATGTGTTTGGATTGATTTTTGCCATTATCTCTACCAGACCCACTTTACGAGCTGCCAGCTTGTTGTATTCTCCCACAGGGAATCTGTCTTTTGTCAAGATAGCCCACACGAAATCTCCTTCCTTAAATTCGACGGCTCTTCTTTTCTTGTCGGCGCTTGCCTTATACTTGGCAGTAGACTCTTGTAATTTCTGGATTGTTAATTTGTGGCCTTCCTGGATTTGGGTCATCAGGTCTTCCGCTGTTGTGTTTGTTCTCGTCATGTCTGGGATAGGTGCCAAGTCTAGTGGGGCACGAGGATTACTCCCATAAATAATGGTAAATGGGCTTAAGCCTGTGCTCCGGTTTGTGGAACGGTTGTAGGCGAACTCGGCTTTGAACAATTTCGTATCCCATGACTTAATGTGTTCCCCCACCAAACTTCGAAGTAGAGCTCCCAATGATCGATTAACGACTTCTGTTTGTCCATCTGTTTGTGGGTGGTAGGCACTACTGAAATCAAGTTTTGTGCTTGATAACCTCCATAAGCATCGCCAAAAGTGGCTAAGGAATCTTGTGTCGCGGTCGGATACTATCGACAGAGGTAAGCCATGGAGGCGGTATACCTCTCTAAAGTATAATTGTGCCACATTGACCGCATCGGCGGTTTTCTTGCATGCAATGAAGTGCACCATTTTAGAGAATCTATCAACAACTACAAAGACGGAATCATTACCTTTTTGTGTCCTTGGTAAACCCAGCACGAAATCCATGCTCACATTTGTCCATGGTTGTTCTGGAATAGGGAGAGGTAAATATAGGCCAGCATTGGTAGCCGATCCTTTTGATACTTGACATACCCTGCAACTCTTCACTAGTTTGTCCACTTCTCTCCGCATACTTGGCCAATAGAACTGTTCGGCCACCAGTTGAAGTGTTTTATCTCGCCCCATGTGACCCTCGTCATGGCGTTCTTTGATAATTTTCAGTCGTAGGCTCCCTTCAGGAATGCACAGCTGAGTGCCTTTGAAAAGGAACCCATTATGCAATACAAAGCCTCCTTGTGCTCTTGTGGACCCATCTTCTAAAATAGGGCCAAAAAATGGGTCACTAGATAAGGAATCTTTCAATAATTCAAACCCTATTACCTCCGATTTCATGGTAGTGAGTAATGATGTCTTTCGGCTGAGGGCGTCGGCCACTTTGTTCAATGCCCCTGATTTGTGCTTGATGGTGAAAGAAAATTGCTGCACGAAAGCGGCCCATTTAGCATGTCGAGCGGATAACTTATCTTGACTGTTGAGGTGCTTCAGTGCTTCATGGTCAGAGTACAAGATGAAGTCATTATAGGCGAGGTAGGAGCTCCAATGCTTTAGCGACTGTACTAATGCATAGAACTCAATGTCGTAAGTACTATAATTGAGTTGTGCGCTCTTCAACTTCTCACTGAAATAGGCCATTGGTTTGCTCAATTGGCTAAGCACCGCTCCAATGCCTATCTTGGATGCATCGCAATGCAATTCGAACGGTATGTCAAAGTTGGGAAGGACTAATAATGGAGCTGTGGTCAATTTGACCTTGATCAACTCGAAGGCGTTAGTAGCTGCCTTATTCCATGAGAATTTTCCCGCCTTCATGCATTCCGTGATTGGTGCCAATATGGTGCTAAAATTGTGAATGAAACGACGATAAAAGGACACCAATCCATGAAAACTACGTACCTCATGTAGTGTAGTAGGGAGAGGCCAATCGCGAACTGCTACTACTTTAGATTCGTCCACTGCTAATCCATCCTTGGACACCACATATCCAAGGAAAAGTATTGAGTCGGTCATGAAAGAACACTTGGCCGGTGCTGCGTAAAATTTCTCTTGTCGTAGCACAATGAGTACCTCCCGTATGTGTTGAAAGGTACTGGGAGCATTAGATAATCCAAACGGCATCACTAACCATTCATAAAGTCCCTCACACGTTTTAAACGCTGTCTTCCACTCATCGCTAACCCTTACTCGGATTTGGTGGTAACCACTCTTCAAATCCATTTTGGTAAATATAGTTGCCCCACTCAATTGATCCAATAAATCATCTAATCGCGGAATGGGAAATCTATAGCGTACCGTAATTTTGTTGATGGCGCGGCTGTCCACACACATCCTCCATGTCCCATCTTTCTTGGGTGTGAGCAACGCTGGAACTGCACATGGGCTCAGGCTCTCCTGAATGTGCCCTTTAGCCAGTAGTTCCTCCACTTGTCTTCGTAATTCTTCATGCTCTTTGGGACTCATGCGGTAGTGTGGTCAGTTGGGAAGGCTAGACCCGGGCACCAAATCAATTTGGTGTTGAATGTCACGTAGGGGCGGTAGCTCCTCCGGTAGGTCTTTTGGGAATATATCAACAAATTCCTCTAGCAAACCCGTAACTGCCTCTGGTACGATCTTCATTGGGCTACATTCTTTGCCGTAGAGTAGGTATACTTGATCAGCATCGAGCATTTCTCTTATGAACTCTCTTTTGGCTAGAAGTGTTTGGCCCGCCTCTTTTGGGGGTTTGGTTACGTCTCCTGGGTTAGGTAGGAGAGTAAGCTTCACATTATCCACCAAGAAGCTGTAGGTGTTCTTCTGTCCATCGTGGTGCACATTTCGGTCATATTGCCATGGTCTCCCCAGTAACAGGTGGCAGGCATCCATGGCCACCACGTCACACCAAGTGTTATCTTTATATTTGGTGCCAATAGAAAAATGTACAAGGCAACGTCTTGAAACTATTACCTCGTTTCCCTTCTTGAGCCACTCCAAGCGATATGGTGTGGGGTGTTTCTCTGTGTCTAGGGCCAGCTTCTGAACTGCTTCTTCTGCTACCACGTTCTCACAACTGCCTCCATCAATGATTAGTTTGCAAACCTTACCTCCAATGGTGCATGTGGAGTGAAAAAGGTTGTGCCGCTAGTCGTCATCTCCTTCCGTCTTTCGGGGTGTGAGACATATCCTCCTCACCATTAAGCTAGGCCCGCTATCTCCGGTAATGAGTTCTTCTTCCACGTCCCCATAGTCGTCGAAGGTTTGTTGCTCTTCTTCATCACCTTGCTCATCGAAGGCGTTTCCCGAGTCAATGAGTAGACCCTTTCCATATTTATCTCCCTTGCGGCAATCTGCAATTCTGTGGCCGGTTCACCACACTTAAAGCATTTAGGCCCATTCGTCATTGCGCTCCGGTTGGGTGGGCCGGTTGTAATTGGAACCCTGTTTGGGATTGTTGATTGAGTGGTGTTTCGAGGTGTGAACGGCTCGTTGTAGCGAGTCGTGCTGCCCCCTGTGATACGTCCAAAGAAGCCTGTGGGTCCTCTGGTTGCCGTTTTCTCCAATAGAAGGGCTCTTTGATGAGCCGCAGATACGTTAACGGGATCAAAAAGATTTAATGAGTCTTGCATGTTTTGTCGCAGCCCCCCGATGTATCGGGATACTAATTGATCATCCGTCTCGGCTAACTCAACCCGTGTCAAGTATTTGTAGAACTCCTCCGTGTACTCATCTACGGTCCTCGAACCTTGTTTTAAATTCTGTAGCTGCTGGTACATGGTTCGGGTGTAGTTGTATGGCAAGAAGGCCGGCCACATGTACTTCAACAGTTTCTCCCATCTGTTGATTTTTGATTTGCCTAGCCGAGTCCTGGATTGCTTCAGTTGCTGCCACCACGCTGCAGCTCTTCCCCGGAACTTGGTTGCGACCAAAGAAACTCATCGATCCTCAGGTACCCCTTTGAAATCAAGAACTTCTTCAACTGCCGCTATCCAGTCCAAGAATTCCTCGGGTTGGAGACCCCCGTTGAATTCCGGAATATCGAGTTTGAAACCGGATTCCCACCCATTGGCCTGAACTTGTACAAGAGGTTGATGTATGTGCACTTCCTCCTCCGAGTCGTGCGGTGAGGGTATATGCCGACGTCTGTCTTGAACATTCTTGATGGACAATTGCCTTGTGAGAACTGCAATTTGTTCCCTCAAGCTGGCAAATTGTGCTTCTGAATGTGCCTGATAGGCTGTCGGTGATTCTTCTCTAACTGGTTCTTCACGATCATTACCGTCCTCCGAGTGTGCAAAGCGGTTACCCCTTCCCCTTGTGACTGGCGCCATGGAAAGAAACTGGGCTCTGATACCAACTGATGTAGGGTTAGAACGAATATAATCAAGAAAACAGTAAACAGAAGGGATAAATATTCCTAAGATTGTGAGACTATCACAAAATCAAAGAAATCTTCTCTAAGCAAAAGATGCTATCTAAAGCCTGAAGGAAAATAACCAAGAAACTCAACTCTGAGTATTCTTATTAAACAACCTCAATAATAATAATCAACTGTTTTTCCAAAGGGTCTAAGCCTGTATTTATAGGCTTAGAGGCTAAAGCATAAAAGAGGTTAACATAAACTAGGATTACACATCCTAGTAGGAAAAGTAAACTAAAATAGAGTCCAATAAGGAAAAGTAATTAAAAAGGCGGTTTAAGCCAAAACACGGCTAAGCGTCCGGACGGTTAAGTGGCCGTCCAAACGGGACACTAAAAGTAACCCGTCCGTCCGGACGGGGATCAAACGACCTACGAACGTCGCGTTCTGGAAGCTTCCTGGAAAGCTACAGGTCCGGACGGGCTGAGGGGCCGTCCGGATGGTGGTCTCTTGTCCTTCGAGTTTGTGAGCGTGTCACCATCCTCCGGAGTGTCTTCATGCTTACGTCACTCCGGTTTGTCTTCATAAACTCTGATGCTATCTGATCCACATCACTTGTGGACTTAGTTGTAATGAAGCTTGGGCTAATGCTAAGTCATCATTGCTGGACATACCCATGTCAAGCTCCCCCGGTTGATGAGGACTTGCCCTCAAGTCCGTGGTCTCTTCAATTTCTTCATATGGTGCTAAGTCACCCACATTGAAAGTAGCAAAAACACCATATTCTCCAGGGAGCTCAATCTTGTAAGCATTCTCTCCAATGCGTTGGAGCACTTTGAATGGACCATCGGCTCGTGGTAGGAGCTTAGATCGTCGTTTCACTGGAAAATGTTCTTTTCGAAGATAAATCCACACCGAATCTCCTTCTTTGAAAGTCATTGGCTTTCTATGCTTATTGGCTTGCATACAATACTTCTCATTTTTCTTCTCAATTTGACCTCGAATCTGCTCATGTAACTTCTTGATTCCCTTGGCTCGTTCATCAGCATCGCCACTAAATTGAATAGTAGTAGGAATTGGAGCCAAATCAAGGGGGCCAATGGGGTTAAGGCCATAGATAGCTTCAAAAGGACTACAACCAGTGGTTTGGCTAGTAGACCTATTATATGCAAATTCTGCTTGGGCAAGGAGGAGATCCCATTGACGGATGTTCTTTCCCACAAAGCTCCTCAAGAGGTTTCCCAGACTTCGATTAACAACTTCAGTTTGACCATCCGTTTGGGGATGATATGCAGAGCTGAATTGAAGGATAGTTTCAAGCTTTCGCCAAAGTGATCGCCAAAAATGACCAACAAACTTGGAATCGCGATCAGAAGTGATTGTTTTGGGAATGCCATGAAGCTTCACTATCTCTCTGAAATACAAATCAGCAACATGAGATGCATCAAGAGTTTTGTTGCATGGAACAAAATGGGCCATCTTTGAGAATCTGTCAACAACCACCATAATTGAATCTTTGTTCCTTTGGGTTCTAGGCAAACCCACAACAAAGTCAAGACTAATATCTTCCCATGGGGCTTTTGGGACAGGCAATGGAATATATAGTCCGGTGTTCTGTTTACGACTCTTTGCGAGGTGGCAAATTTGACATTGCTTCACGTGTCGCATAACATCTCAAACCATCTTGGGCCAAGTGAAATTTTCCTGCACAAGAGTTAATGTTTTGTCTCTGCCAAAATGACCAACAAGACATCCTCCATGGGCTTCTTTGATAATGGCTTCTCTTAATGAACATTGGGGAATGCATAAGTGGTTGTTTTTGAAAAGAAAACCATCTTGCAGCAAGAAATGGTTGTTAGGACCATTAGAACATTCCTTCCAAGCATAGCCAAAATCAAGATCATCTTTGTAAAGTTCTTTGACAACATCAAAACCCAAAACCTGTACTTGCATGGCATTAAGTAAAGAGTGTCTTCTACTTAAAGCATCAGCTACTTGATTGAGTTTACCTGCCTTGTGCTTGATTGAGAATGAATAGGCTTGCAAGAACTCACTCCATTTTGCATGTCTTGTGTTGAGCTTCTGCTGGCTGTTTAAATACTTCAATACCTCATGGTTAGAATGAAGTATAAACTCTTTGAAGAGTAGATAATGATTCCAATGCTCCAAGGTTTAAACAAGAGCATAGAATTCTTTGTCATAGGTAGAGTACTTCCTGCGGGAGTCATTGAGCTTTTCGCTGAAAAAGGCAATGGGCTTGCGTTCTTGGCTGAGAACACCTCCAATTCGTAGATTAAAAGCATCACAATCAACTTCAAACACTTTGGAAAAATCTGGAAGTATGAGAATTGGTGCCTCTGTCACCTTCTGTTTGAGAAGTTCAAAGCTCTTTTGGGCTTCTTCCGTCCACTTGAACGTTCCTCCTTTAAGGCATTCTGTTATGGGAGTAATAATGGTGCTGAAGCCTTTGATGAAGCGCCGGTAGAATGATGCAAGTCCATGAAAGCTTCTTATGTCATGAATGGACTTGGGGATAGGCCAGCTGGTGATTGCCTCTACTTTCCTAGGATCCATCATAATTCCTTCCTTTGAAACAACATAGCCCAAGAAAATCAGGCTATTTGTGAAGAAGCAACACTTCTTCAAGTTAACATACAACTTCTGTTCTTGTAGAGTCTGAAAAACATGTTGAAGGTGCTCCAAATGCTCTTCTTCAAATTTGATGTACACTAAGATATCATCAAAGTAAACAACAACAAATTTTCCCATAAAAGGTTTAAAAACATGATTCATAAGGCGCATAAAGGTACTGGGAGCATTAGAGAGGCCAAATGGCATCACCATCCATTCATAAAGATCATCTCTAGTTTTAAAAGCTGTCTTCCCTTCATCACCATCTCTCACATGAATTTGATGATATCCGCTACGAAGATCCAGGTTGGAGAAGACTATGGCTCCATGAAGTTGATCAAGAAGATCATCTAGACGTGGAATGGGAAAGCGATACCTTATTGTGATTTTGTTTACAGCCCCATTGTCGATGTACATACGCCAAGAACCATCCTTCTTTGGTACTAGAAGAGCTGGAACAGTACAAGGACTCATGCTTTCTCTCACAAGGCCTTTGGCAATCAACTCATCAACTTGTCTTTGCAACTCTTCATGCTCTCTTGGATTCATTCGATAGGCTGCCTTGTTAGGTAGAACGGAACCTGGAAGAAGATCAATGTGGTGTTGTATGTCTCTCATGGGTGGAAGACCCAGTGGAAGTTCTTCCGGAATAACATCAGGAAATTTCTCAAGAAGTGGTTGTAAGATAAGAGGAATTTCAGTTGGGTCTTTCTTTTCTACTACCACTAGAGCATACCCTTCCCCACATTCTGTTAAAGCTCTCTCAACTTCACATATAGAAAGTAGATTACTTCCCTCCCCTTTAGAAGGTTTAGGTGTATTCAACATTCTTAATGGAGCTAAGGTAATTTTGGTTCCATCTTTTTCAAAAGAATAAGTGTTTTTGAAACCATCATGAAATGCTCTTCTATTATATTGTCATGGTCTACCAAGTAATATATGACATGCATCCATTGGAACAACATCACACAAAACTTCATCCTCGTAATTTTTCCAATAGAGAATTGAATTAAGCACTTCTTAGTTACCTGGATATCATTGCCCTTTTTAAGCAATTGAAGCTTGTAAGGTTGGGAATGAGGTTCTATTTTCAACTTGAGTTTCTCCACCATGGTTGTGGACACCACATTCTCACAACTTCCTCCATCGATGATGACATTACATACCTTGCCACTAGAGGTGCATTTGGTGTGGAAAATGTTGTTTCGAAGCCAATCTTCTCTACGTAGGTAGACTTCAAGATTCTACGAATAACAAGAGACTCCCCTTGATCCGCATATGTCCATTCTTCCTCAGACCCATCATCAATTGGTTTATCCTCAACATCATCTTCCAAATCTTCCTCCACAAGTGAAATCATCTTGCGATTTGGACAATCAGAAGCAATATGCCCAAAACCATGACATTTAAAGCATTTTCTATTTGAATTAGAAGTATTGAGGCGATTTGAACCTGCTGGAGCATCACTCTTGGCTGGTGGTTTGGCTTTATCCTTGGCTAATTTGGCAGTTGCAACTTTGGAATAAGACACCATCTTGGCAGTAGAGCTACTCCCCCGATTGGTGATTCCTCCTTGATTGAAATGTCGATAGGTACTTTGGTGCCCTTCCTTCAATTGCTTTTCGACCTTGTGCGCTAGCTTACAAACATCGTTGTAAGTCCAATAAGGCTGTAACTGAACCACATTACTAATTTCAGAACGTAACCCGCCAAGGTAATGGGCTACCATTTGCTCCTCTGGTTCGACAATATCACAACGCATCATGGAGTGATCAAACTCTGCCGTGTAATCCTCCACAGAAAGTTCATTCTGCCGGAAGTTATGGAACTTGAGAAAAACATCTTGCCGATAATGATCCAGCAAATACTTCCTCTTGAGAGCCTTCTTCATCTTTTCCCACGTCACATTACGACTTTTTCTTTCACGTTCCCGCTGCTTCTTAACGTGCTCCCACCAAAGAGAAGCATGCTTTCTCAACTTGATGGCAACAAGCTTTACCTTGTGGTGTTCTGGAACATCTTTGTATTCAAAGATTCGCTCAATGGTGTTGAGCTAATCAATGAATTCATCGGGCTACATTCTTCCTTCAAATTCTAGAATGTCCACCTTGACATCATAACGGCGTTGGACATTATGAAGTCTTAGGTTACGAGGATGAAGTGGATTGTTGTCACTCAAGGCATGACTACGAGCTTGGTGGAAAGGATTAACATTCTCTCCATCTTCGCTGGAAACTTCATTATCCGATTCATGATGAGAGGCATCATGATCAGAGGCTTCAACACATTATAAATGTTCTTGGAGCTGCTGGACTTGTCTCCTCAAATTCTCTACTTCGATATCTCGTGGGTCTCTTTCGGGGACTAATGGGGGTTGGTTAGCCTGAGTACGACAACCATGAAGAGCCATAGAAACAAAAACTTTAAGCAACCTTGCTCTGATACCAATTTGATACCGGACAGAAAATGATACGGAAACAAACACTCAAACTCACACACACAAGATAGATATAAGTTCACCACCCAAGAGATAACACCAAAGGGATATAGATTATCACCACCCAAAGGATTACAACTAGGGATACAGAACAAAGAACTCACCACTCTTAAGGTTCACACCAAAGAGATACAGAGATACAAGGAGAACTTTCCTCACAAAGCCAAAGGCTACTTTTAACTCCAACTCTGGTTTTTCAACACTAGCACACATAACTTATTTATAGAAGCTTAGAACAACCCTCTAAGCATAGGATAATAACTTAATGCAACTAAACAATCAACTAGGATAGACAAGGAGCAGCAATTTCGTGCAGCAGCCAAAGTGGAAAAAACAGCTTCCCTTGAAGTCAAAGTGTGGAACACATGTCTGATAGTTAGATAGCAATAAACTTAAAACGGCCATAACTTTCGGCTCATAGCTCTAAATGCGTTCAAACCAGTTTTGTTGGAAAGATGAGACTCTGACCTTGAATTTTTACCTAGACTTGTGCTTAAAATGATGAAAGAATTGCCAGCTATGGTGTCTTAGAAGAACACACTACACTGGATCCGGATTTCAGCATTTTGGCCTTTGCATTTTGCTGGGCTTGTGGACTTAGTTGGAATGAAGCTTGGGCTAATGCTAAATCATCATTGCTGGACATACCCATGTCAATTCCTCTACCTTTTCCTCATAATCCCAAGTTGGTTCATATGAGCATACTACCCATGTCTTACTTCTTCTTCCACTATGAACAAAGAATCCTCATCCTCTGTATGCTCATCTTCTTCATCATAGGTCATCATTTCTCTTATTTGTTCCTCGGTAAAAGCAAACGGTTGCTCGTAATCTGGAAAACTTGGGAGTTTCTTCAAGATCAGTCCACGACCAACCGGCCTAGTTCGTATGGCCAATTTCCTTCCTTTGTAAGTTGGTTCCGCAGTCGTCCTACTACTAGTTTCACTCGACGACATTTTCTACAAACATTAAGATCAAGCTTTTAGACTTACAATTTTGATATCCTAAAGCTCCGGTATATTTTCCAACATATAACCTAGATCTTTATGACTTAACTCTAATAAGGAATCACTTTCCTAGGGTCCTTAGAGCCAATCGCTCTGATACCACTCTATAATGCCCTGGCTTTTTAAACAAGCCGTAAGTAGGATTATCTAAATCCTTACTGCACATTGGTAGCTCCTTTTTTTTTTCATCAGAGTTTTCTCATAAATATAAATGTACCAGAGCATCTAATTTAAACTTCATATTATATCTTCATCCTCAACTAGCATTTCAGTTTCTTCAAACTCTGCCACAAACGGCATATCACTTACAAAGTTACTAACAACCCACACTAATATATTACAAGATGTCATAAGTGACCTACTGAAATACACACGTCACATATTACTAGTATTTCTACAACTGTCTTGAGTACGTCAACATCTCCAAAAAGACTGGGGTCTCCTATCAGTCCTATGCACAGTAGTATGGACTTTCGTACGGAGTCGCATCATCTTCCTCATCTTCTTCAACCACATCTAGAAAATTGTCACAATAATTTTAAATGTGGAAGGGTGAGTCCACGACTCAACAAGTTCAAGCGAATTGACCATTTTTATTAGAGCCCCTTTTTTTTGTTTAAAAAATCTATCTTCTTACCAGTGTTTACTAAACAGCCATGTATGCAAGGTTTTCACAAATGAGTTTTAATAAATGT
This sequence comes from Carpinus fangiana, assembly GCA_006937295.1. Taxonomy (NCBI): domain Eukaryota; kingdom Viridiplantae; phylum Streptophyta; class Magnoliopsida; order Fagales; family Betulaceae; genus Carpinus; species Carpinus fangiana. Next base: position 428,158 of record CM017324.1, read on the forward strand.
ATGGCTAAATAGTAAATTAGGTGATAGACATTTTCATACTTGATAAATAAACAGAATAATATTTCTTTGCATTTTTTTACTTCATAATTAACTTCACATTTTATAATATGAAGCAGTAAAACAGTTTATAACATAATGAGTAAGACATTAGTTAAAATCAGCATAATTTAATTATATAGAATGGCATATCATATCATATCATAATGTATCATCATGACAATAAGTGAATTTATACTCCCACTTATCCTTAGGAGTTCGCTAAGTGTTACCCCACTTAACCGAAAGGTTGCTAATAATTTATCCCTCTCATAACTTTGAGGTGTTGAGCGTGTAAGCCCATTCAACCGCTAGGCTGTTAGGCAACTTTGTTTCCCCCTTCCTAACATCGGGGTGTCAGGCGCATAATCTCCCCCTGACCGCTGGGCTTTACATGCATTCATACATAGCATCATATTTTTCACAAATCTCATTTTCCTTCCAAAACTCAACTTCTTTTCATAAATCATTTCCTTTGGAAACATATTTACGTTCTATAACCCTAGCGTATGTCTAGTCAAAAAGGTGAAAATTTAGGTTTTGCCACAAGGCTTTTAGGCTAAGTACGAGGGCTTCAGTCTTTTGTTTTAAACTGGGTTTTATGCAATACAAGTCCCAAATAAAACGGTTATTTTTATTGGGGTATTACACTCTCCCCTCCTTATAAGAATTTCGTCCTTGAAATTTGGTTTTAGTAATAAACAAGATCCTCCTAGCAGAGAGGGTTTCAACAACAATTAAAAGTTAGGATAGAAGAAAACGATTTGAAAAGAAACATATGGGTTTTGAAAAGATCAGTAAAATTGAAGGAAAAGAAAAGAAACACTCGCATATATACAAAATTGCCATCACATAGCAAAATATGTACAAACAACTAACCAAGAATAGTCTAAAGAAATCGTCCTACGAACAAGGTCATCTATGATCCGCTAATCTTCGACCTGAGGTGCCTTGTGTACTAGGACTCCGAATGCCATAATCTCTCACGTCGAGCAAGGGTCCTGTTAAGTGACTATGAATCTACGAGAGTGATCCTGGAATGCCATCTGGAAAGTCATCGATAGCTTCTCAAGTTCCAAGGTGAGACTACCTACAGACTGTTGAAGTCCACTAAGTGTGTTGTAGATGTGTTTGAGATCAAAGTCACTTGTTGGTGTGGACGAGGAGGCTCTATTAGTAGTGTGTTGTTTGTAGTTGATGGTTCTCCCAGTCAGAAGGGTGTAAAGGCCGAGAATCCTATCCTATGTAACAGTGACAAGATTCTTGATTGGAAGAACTCGGTTGATCATCACATGGTATACAAGTCGGTCATCGTCCCAAAAGGCATGTGGGTTCGTGTAAAAACTCTCGAACTAATTTGGCGATGGTTGGTCCACGCTAGGCACATTCGTCCTTCTTTCTTCAATGATGTTGTGGCTGTTGTAGAAAGTGTTGTGTCAGGGCTCCGTCTTGGCACTTTGAAGCTTGTGCAGTTGTAAGAAAACCAGGCATCATCGTTCTCAGTGTCAGTACTGGCCTCGGCAAAAGAAGCACTGTGAGCAAGGTTGGGGATCGAGGATTCTTTGGGGGCGGCCTCTTCCTCTATCGCCTCCATCTCGAAATCAGAGTCAGAATCGGGATCCTGAGCCTCTTAGAGCTGGGCTCAGGTCTTACAGAATTGGGTTGGAAGAAGAAGAAGAAGATGAAGCTACCGCACTTGCACTTGATCGTTCCAAAAGCACTACCACCAATTCTAAGTATAACCTTAACAATAACTCATATATAAAAGTGGTAGCCTAGTTCTAGAAACTAAAATCCCCTCCTTAGGTGTTAGGAAAATACAAGAAGGTATCGAAAAACATCGCGATGTCTAAAATAAAAACTTAGTGGAGTTACAAAGGGGTTGGTTCATAGTTTAGAGACTCGTTTAAATGCTCAACAGCATAGTAGGTGAATTTGGTTTGCAAGGGTAATCAAGTCATTTTAGATTCTTAGGCCAAATACCTAAGTCTGAGAGTTGGTGGGGTCCAAATGTTATGGTTGACTTTAATCTCAAGGTTGTCAAGAGGGGTCTTTAATAACAAGGATGCCCTCCAGGGCGAGAGGTGAAAAATGTGGGGTCATCTAAGGGAACGGGCATTTTGGTCATTTGGTATAGTGACCCAAATAATTAACTAAGCTTAGGAAACTTAGTTAAAGGGTTAATTTGGGCTTTGGGTCACTAAGGACCACTAGAAGGGCATTTTGGGAATTTGGACTTTTAGACCGGACATACGTTAGGGTTGCCGGATATACACTCATGTTTGTAGTGGAGGACGTAAGCGAGGGACCACCGACATACGCTTGTAAATAGTACACGAATGTACGCTGGGTATCACACGGACGAACGTTACTTTTGGAATACCCTTTGATTAATACATGGATGTATGCTATAGCCTTTGGACCACTGTGTAATAGTACCAGACTACACTCCTAAGTACCCAGATGTCCGCTACTTTTCAAAGAAGTTGGTAGCACTCTCAACTATAAATACCCCTACCCCCTTACCCTCTTACACGCTCTCTACACCCCCAAGCTGCCAAGAACCCTTCTGTGAGTGTTTTGTGTGAGATTTGTGAGTTTGGTGCAGGAGTGGAGGTTCTTGAGAGTTGCTTCTAGGAGGTAACCCTTTATCCTTAACTTTACTTTCTATGTCGTTATGCTGCTTAAATGTTATCTTAATTGTTAGTTTTTAGTTTCTAAGTAGGTTGTGCTGTAATCTTGGTAGGATTAGCATTTACCTTGATCAAATGTGCACATTGTTTTGGGTTAGGAAGCCTTAGAAATCCTTTTGATAGCCTTAGAAATCAGTTTGGGAGAATAGGAGGATGAGTGGACAAAATGAGGTTCTACTTGAAAACCTCAGAGCAGACGTACGGTCAGGAGTTTTCCAGGGAATGTTGTTTTGACCAGCCGTCTGAAAGGTCATATTTTCTTGTTATAGAGTTGTTTTAGTAGGATTATGACTAATAAAAGGTTTTCCATAGATTTTGGGAACCTGGAACATTTGTTGGAATACTCGAAGACGTTGTACGACCTAGGTAAGTTTTAACTCACATAATGCTTGCTATTATTTTTCATGACTACACGACTATTTTGTCTACAAAAAACATGCATATTTACAACTCTTACGATATATACTTTGTTGCACATGAACTGTAGCTTTTTTTGAAAAACGTTGTGTTGAATATCTTAACAAAATGGGACTTGTAAAAGTATGCATGTAAAAATACAAACAAGATAATTTGCATCGTATGACATGGTACACTAATATGTGTGGGATAATGGCCATGAGCATACTATATATGTTAACTTTATGGTCAAATGTGTGTGTTATATGGTCCTTAGATCTAATAGTTGTTTCGTAACCGGTGTAGCCTTAACGGGTGGTCACTACAAGACGGACATCATTGACAGTGTGGGCCACCTGAGGTCGAACTCGATCATGCTGCTAGTATTATGTATGGTAGCGTATAATATCTGGGGCACTTGTGTTGTATTACAGGTCCTTTAGGACAACTCTAACCCTGCTAAGAATTGATAATATCTCGTGTAGACCATACTCTTGAACTATAACTGTCACACTATATCATATGCATATATCATATATCTATATTATACCTATGAAAAACTGTCATAATGGAACTATTGCACACTTTATAAAATTAGAGTTCATTACTAAAATGGCATGGACATTGTATGCGTTAACATTCACCAAGTCTTTAAACTTACACTATTATTTTATGTTTTCCTCCTCCATTATGAATAATTGTGTAGTTTAGCTATCTTAGATGAGGATGCTGTCATAGTAGACTTAGGTGATTGCGCAGGACTTGATTCAAGTAATTTTTTAGGATGACAGAGCAACCACCCGTGCTGACATGATTGAGATTTTGATCTCATTAGGCTTACTTAAGCTTAGGATTTGATTTGTTGATCTTTTGTTAAGACAATGATGTTATTGATCGGTGCCAAATATTATATATTTGACCCCCTTAACTTATATTTGCTAAGCCTTTAGTACTGTTAATATCTAACATTTTTAGTTGTTTTTAGTGTTTTATGGTGTGCAGGTCATTGCATCATCACATGGCCACCAAAGGGCAAAATGGACTTGAAGAAATGTCATGGACTTCCTGCCCGTGCGTTCAAGTGCAACTGCGGTCGAACCCAAGGAGCACGTTCGAATGCAGGTCCAGTCAGCCCTTGTCTCATGCTGTTGCCCTAGCCCGCCCTACGATTCCATCGCTTCCAGTTGGCGTAGTGGCAGTTATCTGCGTTCGATCCCAAAGTGTACGATCGAACGCATGCATCAGTGCGATCGAATGCAGGGCCTGCGTTTGAACGCAGCCCTATGACCTGGCAGCACACCAGTTTTCTATAAATAGACCCCTTAGTGCATTTTGTTCGAAGTTCTTGTTTTGGGCGAGTTTTTAAGAGCATTTGCCATTGTTTAGGCCCTGCTCTGCCCATTTAGTTGTAGTACTTTATTTTTAATTCAATTTAATGCATTCCTTTAAGCTTTCTCTACTTTCTTATTACATGGGTGGCTAAATCTTCAACTAAGGTTGAAGATGAAGCCTCACCTTTAGCACTTCTTTGATGCTTTTACATTTAATGCATTACTTTCCGTCATTTACAGTTCATGTTCGTTTCATTTCAATTTATGTGACAAAGTTGTTTTGATTGTCGTTTCGATGCTTTGGAAGTCTAACCCTCGTTGTGTTCCAAGCCGGGTGCACAACGGATGAGTGAACTCAATTAAATATCCACTGTGATCCATGGATACAGTGGATGATTCTATTGAGAATCACTATCCGTTGTAGCTCCTTAATGATAAACACGTCAAGCGGTTTGGCTAGTATCAAAATAGCAATAGAATATGACTTAAGTTCAAATCGATAGACGGAAGTGTGTGTTTACGTTTAAGCAAGTTTTTATAAGTGGGTGAGGTTTAGTCTTTAACCTTAGTTAGTTTTCTCCATTCATTTACACTTTTTTAGAGTAGTTTATTATTTCTGCAAGCTTAGTGTTCGATCATTCGACCCAATTTCGGAACTAGGTTAAAATAGGGTTAATCTAGGTTTAATATTAGTTTTTGAACAAACACCTTTCCCTATGGTTCGATCCCGTATTTCGCAACGCTACACGGTCAATGACTTGTGCTATTACGAGTGCAATCAAATTTGCATACCAAATTTTGGCGCCGTTGCCGGGGAATGGTTGTTTGTGTTTAAATTAATATTATTTTTAGATTGATTTTATTTTTCTACTAGTATTTATTTTATGCAATTTTAATTCTGTTCTTAGTTAATTTTTACATTTTAATTAATTTTGGTTAGTTTTTAGAATAGTGTTTGGCAGTTTTTGGTTGTGTATATAGTTTCTGGAAAATCAGGCGCCGACAATGCAGTCGAACGTAGTTCTTGCGATTGAACGCACTTGGGCCTTTTCCTTGCTGTCGCGTACCTGCGCTCTCCTGACACGCCTCTGTGTGCGAGCGCACGCCCCTATCAGAACAAGCAGTGCAGTACTACGTTCGAACACACCTCAGTTGCGTTCGAACGCACTTGCAAAGCCTGCTACATATGCGTGTATGCGATCGAACGTGCTTCCTGTGCTCAAGCGCACCTCTGCTTCCTACATCAACATACCCGAGGCAGTATGTATTTTTCTGTTTCTAGCAATTTTGGTTAATTGTTAACTTAGTTTTAATTGATCTTTCTGCCTATTTTTAGCATGATTTCTGCTGTTGTTGGTTGTGTTTAGATTATTTTAATTTTTAAGTGATTAATTAGTTTTATTTGTTAGATAGTAGTTTAGTTAATTTATAGTTAATTGTTTACTTATTTTTGCCATGTTAGTTTTTATTTGTTTTAGCTAGGTTGTTGATTTTTTTTCTGTTTCTGTCTCTATAGTTGCTGCATCTGTTAATATTTATTTAAAGTTGTTTAGTTTTAATTTATTTAGTGCATATAGGTTAATGTTTTTGTAGTGTAATTTTAATTTAGTGTTTTACATTCATCTAGGTTATTGTAGTTGTTCTATATTTGCTGTTTTGTTCCCTGTTTTTATTGCTTCTCCATGCATGTTTGCTTGTTTAGCTTGCTGTTTTTCCTTAGTGTTTAGTTAAATTTTTGTTAGTTTATGCTTGGTCGGCGATCCTTGAACTTAGAATTAACACCATTAGATCCCGACTTAGAAAGAAACATTAGGAGAGCGCATAGAGCTCATGGCGAGATGGGGGATAACCAAACGAATCCAAGGGTGGAGGAGCACGGGGATAACCAAAGGAATCCAAGGGTAGAGGAGCACGAGGATTATCAAGATGCAAGAGAAGGGAATATGGAGCACAGACGAGCATACAACGTGGATTTCACTACTTCACTACGGGAACTTTTCGCACCAGTTGCGATTAGTTCCCATTCGTGCATAGTGTTGCCACCGACTAATGCAACCCATTATGATCTAAAGCCACATGTAATCCAAATGTTACCATCTTTTTATGGCTTAGATCATGAAAACCCATACTCCCATGTGAAGAAATTTAAAAACATCTGTGCCACCACCAAATATCAATATTTTTCTGAGGAAGCTGTCCACCTCAGACTTTTTCCGTTCTCTCTTCATGATAGAGCTACAGAGTGGTTGGATTCCAACGCTCCTGGGTCTATTACATCCTGGGAAGAATTGTTGAAGCAATTCTACAACAAATTTTTCCCTATGTCCAGAGTAAATGAGGCAAGAAAGGAGATCAATTCCTTTACTCAGAACGAGGACGAAATATTCTCTGAGTGTTTGGCGAGGTTCAAGGATTTGCTCATCAAATGCCCCCCTCACGGTTATGAAAAATGGCGACTCGTACAATTCTTCTACCAAGGGCTGTCTCAACCCAACCGTAGCATGATAGAGTCGATGAATGGAGGGGCATTCTTGAACTTAACGGGAGATTTAGCCTACAAGGCTTTGGATAAATTGGCTGACAACTCACAACAGTGGATTTCACGAGTTCTCGAGATAAATCTACCTGAAACCCTAAACGAGGGGGCATCCTGGAGTTAAAAGGAGAAACAGAGTTGGCACAACGGATGGATGCCATTGTCAAGAGATTGGATGCTCTGAGTGTAGGAAAGCCTGTCAATGCGGCAAACACATTTCCAGTTGAGAGTTGTTCTGTCTGTGTTAGTCCCATGCACCAAGCACAGAATTGTCCATCAATGATAGTTTTTGCTGAGATGGAACAAGTGAATGCTTTCAACAACTTCCAAAAGCCGTCCAGTGGGCCATATTCTGAGACATATAATCCGAGTTGAGGAACCACCCTAACTTCTCTTGGAAACAGAATCAACCCACCATAAATCAAGGAGGAGCTCCTCATGCTCAAAATCACTATCCTCCAGGATTTTCTTCTTCTTATCAAAATCATGGACGCTCAGCTTCGCCAGCGTCATCATCTTATCAAACCCCCACTCAAGCCCCAGCATCATCAACACAGTCACTGGAAGAGACCATGAAGGACTTTATGAAAATGACTGGTCAATCAATCAGTGACGTGAGGCATTCCACCATGGTGAACACCCAACCAATCTCGAAGTTGGAGATGAGATGCAGATGGGACAATTGGCAAATCACCTTGGTGAGAGAGACAAGGGAAAGCTCCCTAGCCAAGTAGTGAACAACCCTAAGGCATGCAGTATCGGAAATTCTTCAAACCAAGAGCATGTACAGGCGATTGTCACTTTGAAGTCGGGGAAAAGAGTGGACAATCAAGTGGTGGACCCAGAAGCAGACCATGCTGAGGAAGAAAAGCCAAAAGATGAAGAGGGTGACAACTAGAAGGATGGAGATGTTGAGCCATCTACGGTCACCCCTGTTGTTAAGGAACCTCCTAGGGCGCTTGTGCCAAAAGCACCTTACCCTGAAAGATTACAAGCGCCTAGGAATGGAGGGAAGTTAGAGGACATTCTAGAGGTGTTCAAACAAGTCCAAATAAATATTCCATTTTTGGAAGCCATCCAGCAAATCCCTTCATATGCCAAGTTCTTGAAGGACTTGGTTATAGTGAAGAGGAAAACAAATGTCCCGAAAAAGGCATTCATGACCGAGCAAGTACGTGCTATCCTACAATGCAAGTTACCCCTCAAGTACAAGGACCCTGGATGTCCTACAATTACTTGCATGATAGGAGTTAGCCAGATTGAGAGGGCATTATTAGACTTGGGAGCAAGTGTGAATTTGTTGCCCTACTCAGTCTATTTGCAGTTAGGGCTAGGAGAGCTAAAGCCCACATCCATGACACTACAACTTGCTGATCGATCTGTGAAGATTCCACGGGGAATAGTTGAGGATGTGATGATTCAAGTGGACAAATTTTATTTCCCAATGGACTTTATTGTGTTGGACACGGAGCCAGTTCAAGTGATAGGGAGTGAGATCCCTGTGATTTTAGGGCGACCATTTTTAGCTACGGCTAACACCCTAATCCATTGTAGGTCGGGGGTAATGAATATTTCTTTTGGAAATATGACGATGGAGTTGAACATTTTTCACATCAGAAAACAACCACTTGATTATGACCAGATGAATCAAGTATGCTTGATTGAGGAGATCATGGATGAAGTTGTTAAAGAATCAAGCATAAAGGACCCCTGGAAGCATGCCTTGCTCAGTTTGGTGAAGATCTAGATTTGGATAAACTTATGGAGCAAGCTGATGCACTTTTGGAGACCGCTCCTCTGGTGAGCGAAGAGAAGGAGGAGACAGTTGTGCCTGATTCCCCGAAGAAGGAACTTAAGCCTTTACCTAATAATTTGAAGTATAAGTTCCTAGGTCCAGCCGATTCTTTGCCAGTGATCATAGCTTCAGATTTGATAGATGCTCAAGAGGAGGAATTGTTAGAAGTTTTGAGAGAGCATAAGGAAGCTATTGGCTGGACTATTGAGGACATAAAGGGAATTAGCCCCTCGTTGGTTATGCATAAGATACATCTTGAGGAGAATTCCAAACCATCGAGGGAACCACAAAGAAGGCTCAACCCAGCAATGCAGGAGGTTGTGAGAGCAGAAGTGATAAAATTGTTAGATGCTGGGATCATCTATCCAATTTCTGATAGCAAGTGGGTGAGCCCGATACATGTTGTGCCCAAGCGGGCCGGATTGACGATAGTGAGGAACAAGGATAACGAGTTGGTGCCAACTCGTATTCAGTCAGGTTGGAGAGTTTGTATAGACTACCGAAAATTGAACACTACCACCAGGAAAGATCATTTTCCTCTTCCATTCATTGACCAGATGGTGGAGCATTTAGCTGGGCACGAGTATTACTATTTCTTGGATGGTTATTCTGGATATAACCAGGTCCCAGTGGACCCCGAAGATCAGGAGAAGACTACCTTTACTTGTCCGTTTGGGACATTTGCCTACCTTCGCATGCCGTTTGGGCTGTGCAATGCACCTGCTACTTTTCAAAGGTGCATGATCAGCATATTCTCTGACGTGGTAGAGCGTTTTATGGATATCTTCATGGATGACTTCTCTGTCTTTGGTTCATCTTTTCAGGAGTGTCTGCATCGTCTCACTTTGGTTTTAGTAAGGTGCAAAGAGAAGAACCTTGTGCTTAACTAGGAGAAATGCCATTTATGGTTAAGCAGGGGATTGTACTGGGGCATGTCATATCTCACAGAGGCATCGAGGTAGACAAAGCGAGGTAGATTTGATCTCTAACCTTCCACCCCCACTTACTGTGAAGGAAATCCGTTCCTTCTTGGGCCATGCAGGGTTCTACAGGCGATTCATCAAGGATTTTAGCAAGATCGCTAGGCCCTTGTGCAGGTTGTTGGCCAAAGAGACCCCGTTTAAATTTGATGAAGAATGTTTGGAAGCATTCGGGGCTCTGAAAGAGATTTTGACGTCCACACCAGTCATTAGACCACCTAGTTGGGTGAACCATTTGAGATCATGTGTGACGCATCAGACTATGCTGTTGGAGCTGTTTTGGGGCAGCGCATTGATAAACTTCCCCATGTGATTTACTATGCGAGCAGAACTCTGAACGACACATAACTCAATTACTCCACCATAGAAAAAGAGTTGTTGGCGGTCGTTTTTGTGCTGCACAAGTTTAGATCCTATTTGTTAGGATCTAAAATCATTATCTATTTAGATCATGCGGCATTGAAGTATCTTTTTTCCAAGAAAGATGCTAAATCCCGTTTGATCCGATGGATTTTGCTGCTTCAAGAGTTCGACATAGAAATTGGGCATAAGAAGGGTTCCGAAAATGTGGTGGCGGATTATTTGTCTAGATTGACCATGGATTTCACCGAGGACGCCACTCCCATTTCTGAGACCTTTCCTGATGAGCAATTGATGCACATTGCTCACAATCCCGCACCTTGGTTCACTGACATAGTGAACTATCTTGTTACCGACCAAATGCATTTGCATTGGGGACAACAAGATAAGCTCAAATTTTTGTCCAAGGTGAAAACTTTTCTTTGGGATGATCCTTATCTATTCAAGTATTGTCCCAATCAGATCATTAGGAGATGCATACCTGAATTTGACCAAACCAATGTCATCTCCTTTTGTCATGATCATGCTTGTGGGGGCCATTTCAGTGCAAACAAGACCGCTGCAAAGATTTTGCAATGTGGATTTTATTGGCCCACCATATTTGGAGACACTCGTGCTTATTGCACATCTTGTGAGCGCTGTCAGAAACTCTGGAGTATTTCAAAGAGGAACATGATGCCCCTCAACCCCATTTTGGTAGTTGAGATTTTTGATGTGTAGGGCATCGATTTCATGGGACCTTTCCCAAACTCCTTCGGGTTTCTGTACATTTTAGTTGCTGTGGACTATGTGTCCAAGTGGGTGGAGGCGGTTGCGTGCAAGACCAGTGACCATAGAGTTGTGGTCAAATTTTTTAAGGACACTATTTTTGCTCGGTTTGGTACACCTAAAGCAATTATCAGTGTCAAATCGGGAGATCAAACACATTTTGGAGAAGACTGTGAACCCTAACAGAAAAGATTGGTCTTTGCGATTGAATGATGCTTTGTGGGCATATAGGACAGCATTCAACACTCCGATTGGGATGTCACCATATCGGCTGGTGTACGGGAAAGCTTGTCATCTTCCTGTCGAGTTAGAGCATCGAGCATACTGGGCCATCAAGCAGCTGAATTTCAATTTTTTGAAGGCCGGCTCTCAAAGGAAGCTCCAACTCACTAAATTAGAGGAGCTGAGGAATGATGCTTATGACAGTTCGAGGAAGTACAAAGAACACATGAAGAAGGTTCATGACCAAAGCATTCTGAGGAGATCTTTTAAGCCAGGTCAGAAAGTCCTTCTTTACAATTCTCGGTTGCATTTATTCCCTAGCAAGTTGAAATCTCGGTGGACGGACCCATTCATCATTAGGACAGTGTTTTCTCATGGGGCCATCGAGATTGAGGATCCCAAGAATGGTAACACCTTTAAGGTAAATGGACAAAGAGTGAAACCTGATGGAGATCAAGGCACCACTTCGAAGGATCTCATTCAAGTACCAATTGGGCCGGTTACGAGAGCACGAGCAAAGAAGTTCAAGGATGTACTCAACGGACTCATTCAAGAGTTATGGGCTCAAGCAAATTCGTGGAGGCCCATTGAGCATGATCCACATGGGCAACAAAGAATCATCACCTTGATTCAAGTTCTAGAAGGATCCGGTCAAGGCTAAGAATTGGCAAGAAATATTTTGGGTTTATTCTAGAAGGATCGGATTGCATGGCTATTCTGGGCGCCACTTTCTTTCCTTTTATGTTGTCTTTTGGTTTCCTTCCATATGACTCTAGGCGTCCAGCTTTTCTTTTTCTTTTTTTTTTCTTTTTTTTTTTTTTTATCAGCAACTAGCTTTTGAGAATAATGAAACAAGATTTCGAAATAACTAAGAGATGTGAGACCAGACCAATAGTTTAGACCTCAACAAGAACAAATAAAGATTGAACAGATAGGGTAGAGGAAATTCGGCTAAGAAGAGATAAATGATGTGGACGGCTAAAGAAGAAACAAAGGAATGAAAGATGTTAAAGGATAGGCAAACCTAAACTAGAAACCGCGCTCTGATACCAAATGATGTGAACCCCGTCAAGAATAACGAGACCCAACAACGAAAGGGAACCCAAGATCATTCTATGGACAAATTCGAATGGAAGACCTCGACCCGTTGTTTATGACAAACAAGAACCTCGGTATAAGGAAGACGCCACAAACGGTGGTGGAGTTTCCATTTGATAAGTCGAGATGAACGCCACGGGAAATCCCGATAAGTTCAAGTAGTTCTTCAAAGAACCAAAGAGAATAAACCTCACAAGTTTATCAATAATCAATGTCTCCTTTTCCATTGCTTATGCACCTATTTAAAGGGCTGATCATTACAAGGGGAAAAAAAAAAACCTAACATAGAAAACCTAATTAAAGCCGAAAATGGGTAAGGACAAAAATCCTTACCTTCCTAAAACACACAAGACATATAAGGCAATAAAGGCTGGACGCCCACTCTTCTAATCAAAGCTAAAATAAATCCCTACTTGCTAAAATAAATCATTACAAGAAAAAAAAAAAAAAAAAAAAAAAAAGAGCTGGACGCCTAGAGTCATATGGAAGGAAACCAAAAGACAACATAAAAGGAAAGAAAGTGGCGCCTAGAATAGCCATGCAATCCGATCCTTCTAGAATAAACCCAAAATATTTCTTGCCAATTCTTAGCCTTGACCGGATCCTTCTAGAACGTGAATCAAGGTGACGATTATTTGTTGCCCACATGGATCATGCTCAATGGGCCTCCATGAATTTGCTTGAGCCCATAACTCTTGAATGAGTCCGTTGAGTACATCCTTGAACTTCTTTGCTTGTGCTCTCGTAACCGGCCCAATTGGTACTTGAACGAGATCATTCGAAGTGGTGCCTTGATCTCCATTCTTGGAGTTGAGGAGTTCAGAGGTTGAGGACACTCTGTTGGAGGATCCGATTTATTCGGATTGATTGTTGTCTCATACGACGAGTCTGGCTGAAGACGTTAAACTTAGCGCTTGTGGGAGGCACCCCTCATTATGTTTCTTGTTTTATTTTTTTTAACATTTGTGTCTACCAGTCAAATTTGGGGAAGCATTCTTTTATGTATACCTGAATTGACCCATCCCCTAGGTTTTGCTAATTCTGTCACATTGTGGGCAATGTGACGTTTTATGTTTGGGGGTGGAGTAGATGTGTGTTTGTGTTTGTAAATATTTTCATTATGTAAATGTGTGCAAATATTTTAGTTTGTGTGAATATTTTAGTTTGTGTGTTGTTTGTAAATATTTTTTGTATATATATATAAAAAAAAAAAAAATTACACTATGCGATCGAACGTACTCTTTACTTTCGATCGCAGACACGGGCCTGCGTTCGAACTCACTTGCATTTGTTCGAGCACATCGCCCAATCTCACACACACACTCCTGCACGCATGCGTTCGAACGTACCCTGTACTTTCGAGCGCAGAGCCCACTTCACACACACCCTCAGCACAAATGCGATCGAACGCACTTACATACGTTCGATCGCATGCGTTTTCAGCCCTCACGTGACCTCTTTTTAGGTCATTTTTCTTCTTCTCCCCCTCACTTCACACAGCGCCGTACACCCCTTTTCCCCATTTCCTCTCTTTTATCCGTCACACCCACTTCACCAATCCACCGTTCCTCCGCCACCCATCATCCCCCATCACCACCGCAGAGTCACAGCACCACCACCGTGCCGCCACACCCCATTTTCACCCCTATTTCTCTTTTTCTCCCCATTTTCTCACAACCCCAAAACAGCCCAAAACCATTTTTTTTTTCTCAGATTTTTTTGATTGATTCAAGGGCACAAATCCTCTCACGGATTGTGCCCCTTGATTGTGGGGTTAGTTTTCTTTGTTTTTGCAGGGGGTTGGGTTAGTTTTTAGTGGGGTTTTCCAAACCTTCATTTTTGGGGTGCTCACCAGGTGTTCGGTGAAATTCCCCAAAGAGCTGCAGCATGCCTAGAGGGCAAGGTTCAACTTCTCGGTCCTCTAGAACCCAAGCCATGATAGCCAGGCCTCCTTTTGAGAGCCGGAAGCTCATTTTGGAGAACACTTTTTCCATCAAAGAGGAGTTCAAAAGTGTTCTCCAATAATGATGCTACAAGTTGGGCGGTCCAAGAATTGAAGCACCAAGGTTTGAAGAGGTTGTTTAAGCCTGTCGCCTCCACCGCATATGAGCGTCTGGTCAGATCTTTTTATGAGCATTTGAGATACGATTGCAGCCGACTAGATGTTCTTGTCTCTTCCATCAATGGCAGAGACGTGGAGGTGACCATAGCCGATGTAGCGGCTGTTTTGAAGTGCAGTCACGAGCCTCCTGAGTCAGACATTCCATGGATCGATTGCCCCTCCATGCTCACCCTCGAGGACATCATCTCCGACATGTGTGACGGGCAATATGTAGACAAGCACCGGAATGCAGCCAGCAAAGCAAAGATTCCTCATAATCTTTGGTTCATTGACATGGTGCTGTATAGGAACGTGTGTCCTTTGGGACACAAGACACAGAGGCGGGACATGTTCCTCAGTGCCCTGTACGTGTTCCACAGAGGCTTTTGGTACTCCATTCCCAAGCTCATATGGAGACAGATTTACAAATTCTGGGAAGGAGTGCACCATCGAGTGGCCGAGCACACAAAGACTTGGGGCTTGCCTTTCCCTTTTCTTATCACTCACATTCTTAGAAAGAAGGGGATTAAAGGCAATACTATGGACGGGCCAATCATTGAGAGCCCACACTTCGGCCGCATTCAGTGGAACCAGAGTTGTTCCCACATGCCCAGAGCCGCAGTAACACCAGAGCCAGAGCCCATGGACATTCATGAGATGGCAGCTGAGCAGGAGAGAGCAGTTGAGCTAGAGAGGGCGGCAGAATATGAGGAGCAGCCAGAAGAAGAAGAATACGAGGAGACGATCACTCTTAGCGCTACTGATTTTTATGCTCTGCAAGACTCCCTGGCAGACATCCAGTCCTAGACGGCGGACATCCGATTCCAAATTGTGGACATACATAGGGATGTGCACCAAGACAGGCTCGAGACCCAGGACATGCTGTGAGCCATTCTAGACAGGCTGTCACCAGCTCAGTGACGTCTCTGTGATGTTTTGGTTATTTTTTTTTACACCCCTTGCACTACATTGTATTTTCTTTATCCGCACATTGTGGGCAGTGCGAATTTTGAGTTGGGGGTATTATTTGTGCACATTTTGTTTTTGATTATGCATTTTATTTTAATTATGGTTTGTTTTCTTTTGTGAGCTTAATTTAATGAACACATGATCACTTTGTTAAGGGAATTTAAATTATGTTATTTGGCAATATGAGATAGTACAATTCAATTTGATTTTCACGAGCACATTTGGCACGTAGTTTGTGGGATAAAATGTTGATTTTGGTCATGTTAGTTTTGTAAGCTTTAATGCAGTTGGTAACTTGTTGGGAAATAACCTTGGTTTATTTATAAAATTTAAAAAAAAACGATGATCATTTTGAGCTTTTCACCAAGTAACCGGACCTCTTGCCTCATTAAGCATTGAGCGTTCGCGTAAAAAGTGAGAAGTTATACTTGATTAGCAAAGCTTCGTAGCCTTTTTGACTCGAGTTAATAGGTCCTTAGGGGTGTTTTTACACCTAATGCCCTAAAACCTTTTGGTTTGGGAGTCATTGACTTAAAGCTTGATATATGGGTCAATTAGAAAGCTTAAGGGAGCCAAGCAATCAAAAAAAAAAAATTGAAATAAACCTTGGTTATTGTGTCCGATGGGTAGTCTAATGAATTTTGAGTGTCGAAGCATGCATGACTAAAATCAATTTTGAAATCCCATAACTATGTGTTGAATTCACTTTCACTAGAATTGATTAGTGTGATATCTCATAATGCCATGATTGTAGCTTGATTGATAATTCCCTGAAAATTGTGAAGATGGTGTTTGTTTGGTTAAGTTTGCTCATGAATAAAACCATAATTGTTATATTGTTGCATTGTTGAAAACAAAATTTTTGTGCAATGTTTGTAGGTATCATTCAAGGAAAACCCTCACGAGACTTCACTCGTCCTCTAGGGAATCCCTAGAGGTTTAAAAGGCTTGTTACATAGGCTAAATGCAACCGTTCTCCCACGAAAGCGGACCTATGTTTAATTGTGTTTTTCATTTTGTTTTGCTAAGGGACTAGCAAAATGTAAGTTTGGAGGTATTTGATCAGTGCCAAATATTGTATATTTGACTCCCTTAACTTATATTTGCTAAGCCTTTAGCACTGTTAATATCTAACATTTTTAGTTGTTTTTAGTGTTTTATGGTGTGCAGGTCATTGCATCATCACATGGCCACCAAAGGGCAAAATGGACTTGAAGAAATGTCACGGACTTCCTGCCAGTGCGTTCAAACGTACTTGGTGCGTTCGAGCACAACTGCGGTCGAACGCAAGGAGCATGTTCGAGCGCAGGTCCAGTCAGCCCGTGTCTCACGCTGTTGCCCTAGCCGGCCCTACGATTCCATCGCTTCTAGCTGGCACTGTGGCAGTTATTTGTGTTCGATCGGAAAGTGTACGATCGAACGCATGCATCAGTGCGATCAAATGCAGGGCCTGCGTTCGAACGCAGCCTTATGACCTGGCAGCACACCAGTTTTCTATAAATAGACCCCTTAGTGCATTTTGTCCGAAGTTCTTGTTTTGGGCGAGTTTTTAAGAGCATTTGCCATTGTTTAGGCCCTGCTCTGCCCATTTAGTTGTAGTACTTTATTTTTAATTTAATTTAATGCATTCCTTTAAGCTTTCTCTACTTTCTTATTACATGGGTGGCTAAATCTTCAACTAAGGTTGAAGATGAAGCCTCACCCTTAGCACTTCTTTGATGCTTTTACATTTAATGCATTACTTTCCGTCATTTACAATTCATGTTCGTTTCATTTCAATTTATGTGACAAAGTTGTTTTGATTGTCGTTTCGATGCTTTGGAAGTCTAACCCTCGTTGTGTTCCAAGCCGGGTGCACAACGGATGAGTGAACTCAATTAAATATCCACTGTGATCCATGGATACAGTGGATGATTCTATTGAGAATCACTATCTGTTGTAGCTCCTTAACGGTAAACACGTCAAGCGGTTCAGCTAGTATCAAAATAGCAATAGAATATGACTTAAGTTCAAATCGATAGACGGAAGTGTGTGTTTACGTTTAAGCAAGTATTATAAGTGGGTGAGGTTTAGTTTTTAACCTTAGTTAGTTTTCTCCATTCATTTACGCTTTTTTAGAGTAATTTATTATTTCTGCAAGCTTAGTGTTCGACCATTCAATCCAATTTCGGAACTAGGTTAAAATAGGGTTAATCTAGGTTTAATATTAGTTTTTGAACAAACACCTTTCCCTGTGGTTCGATCCCGTATTTCGCAACGCTACACGGTCAACGACTCATGCTATTGCGAGTGCAATCAAATTTGCATACCAGTTATGGTTTGTAATCCTTATTTGATGATGGTCTGATGACTATTTCTATATTATAAGTATTATGTTTACTCTAGTGTATAATTGTGTTGTTGTTTATTTACTATTCTCTATTTCCTATAGTTTTAGAAAGTGAAGCTGAGGTCTCTTGTTTATGAGAAGTTGAAATCCTTGAGTCTTGTCACGTGAGGGATAGGGCTGAAGACGAACCATGGGGTCAATTACTAGTTAATTGATTTGTCCATAGGGGTCGTTACATTTAGAAACATCATCGAAATTGACAAGATATTTGGTTTCTTCGAGTAACCCAAAATAATGGTGACCTCAAAATGCAAGGGCACCAAGGTACTTGATACATCATGAAAAATTTAGGTCTAGGCCTTGAGGGTGTTTCGGTTATTTTGTATTAAAAGAATATAGCACTGAAATGAATGGTGCCACCCTTAGGGTAGTCTAATATAATGGTATTCTCAAGATGCAAGGATACCGAGGTGATTGGTTATAGAAATTAGGGTTTAGGTCTCAACGGTAATTTATTAATTTCCAAATTCTGACAAAATACCGAAATTTGTTTGGTTTAAGATTGATGGCTCGAGGTGTTCTGTACTGCCCTAAGGGCAAGTCCTTACAGTGGCGACCTCAAGATGTGGGATTACCAAGGTATGAGAGTTGTAGTTTTAGGCTAAGGGCTTTTTGGTCATTTACAGTTACAAAATGCCAAAATTCAAATGGCTAGGTTCATAGGTTAGGCTTTCCACGAAATTTTTGAGGCTTAATTCAATAGGTAGGCTAGACCCTTTTAACAAAATCAGGTCATCCCCAAATTAGGCAAAAATTCCCAATTTGAGAGTGAGGGGTATTTTGGTCATTTTCAAATCCGAGCAAAAAACTCCCAACCCAATTGGTCTAGATCAGGATTCCCATTAATGGATTTGGGCTTTATTGAGATCATGAAAGACAAATTTTGAATTCAGGGCAAAACCCTCAAATGCCGTTAGGGTTTCGGGTTAGTCAATAGTGGAGTGAATGGGTTTTGTTCACAAGTAATCATAGGGCATTTGGGTCACAACCCATGCATCAATTGCATGGTGAGGTCAAGAAAACACAAGGATTTCATACTTAGGGTAAAAATCCCCAAATCTGAATATGTGGTGGTTTTGAAAGGGCAATGGACTCTAATCACAACCACAGATATCCTAACCGAACAAGTAAGTGCCTAGATGCTCAATTCAAACTAATAATCAAGGAAAGATGAAATCCCAATTCGAAACCCTAAAATCTTAAAAATAGTAATTTCAAATTTAAACAGTTAGAAGCACATACTTCATTTAAAAGATGGAATTTAAAACTTAGGGAGACATGCTGAAAATTACTAGGGAGATATTTGGCTTGAGATAAAATGAGAGGAATAGGGTATAAGAGTGCTCGGCCGTTCTTTTTTTTAAAAAAAAAAAAAAACATGGGGCTATGGGCGAGTGCTTGGCCCGAGGCCCAAAAACATATATATATTGAAACTAGCAGTTTAGAAGCAAGGTATTTTCTTAAAAAAATTGGGGTATCAAAACAAGGCTAGTTGGGATTGATACGAAAATTGATTTTGTGAAATTCAAGGTACGAGTGAAATTCTTTTTCTTTTCGAAATTCACTTTGGAAAACACATCTATTGTACTGCTAAGTACGGTGCGTAGCCTAACCACTGTACTACTAAGTATAATGCGTAGCCAAACTACTGTACCGCTAAGTACAATGCGTAATCTAACTATTGTATTGCTAAGTACAATGCCTAGCCTAACCATTGTACTGCTACGTACATTGCGTAGTCTAACTACCTCGTAACCGTCTATCAAAAAGCTACTCAACCTCTAAGTCTATCATTCCTTGGTCGACTCTACTGACAGGTCTACTTCATAGTCCTTATCCATGTTAGAGAGGAAAGCGGCCTTCTATCGGCTAGATTTGTCTGGAAGTGCCCTTGCCTTCAACAGTCAAATCTCTTCTTGCTCCTTCTGGGCACACTTGAATAGTTACCTAGTGCTGGCATCTATCGTGCATCTAAGTGCGAAGTAGGATCAAATGCCTATAACGCAAAGCAAACGATCTGGGCTATTGGAGCGATCATCCAGTACAGTTTACTCAATGGTTAAAAGATTGTTTCGTATTTTTAGGGTAATAACCAAGGGTTAACCAAAAAAGCAACGTACGTACGGTGGTCCACCTGCGTACGTTTGTGTACTATTTGTAGAGTACAGTGTACTATTGGCAGAATGCGTCCAGTGGTCCCCAGGTGTACATCCTCTACTAAAGACAAGAACGTACGTCCGGTCAAAAAGGTGGAAATTTAGGTTTTGCCACAAGGCTTTTAGGTTAAGTACGAGGGCTTCGGTCTTTTGTTTTAAAACTGGGTTTTATGAAATATGAGTCCCAAATAAAACAGTTATTTTTATCGGGGTATTACAGTTAGGGTTAGAGGGGGTAAATTGCATCAGATTGAATGTTTGATAAGTGAAATTGAAAATTTCTAAAATTTGAAAGATCTTCTCAAAACATGTGGTAGTGCATCATTCCACCATGGTGTGAGGTTCAAACTTGTTAAATAGTCTAAAAATATTAATTTAAACGATTAAATTCATTTGTGTTATGAACTTAAAAATGTTTTGGAATAATTGATAACATGTTATCAAAGAAGGGGTTCAGTTTGAACTTTGATTTTATAGTTTACCATCTATTTTTAGTAAAACATTTTACATGTTAGGTTTTACTTATTGAGGGGAAGTGCTACGATATTAATTTAAATAGTTAAAATTATTATTTTTTATCTGCTTATTTATTTATTTATTTTTTTGGATAAGTGACGATCTAACCAATGTAGACAAGTGCAACCTAAGGATTATTTAATTATTGATTTTTTGTGGCCAATTACTGATGCAAACCAAGGAGCTGGACATGCTAATCATACACGTGGGGACGGAGCTGAATTTGCACAAGAACCTTTGTCACTTCCTAGTGGCCCAATTACAAGTGGAGCTGAATTTGCACAAGACCCTTTGTCGCTACCTAGTGGCCCAATTACAAGACTTAGAGCCAAACGTTTCAAGGAAGCACTAAATGGGCTAATCCAAGAAAATGGGGCTGACTCTAAAAAGACCAAGATGGGCTCAAATAATAATCAAGGTTTAGTCCATGTCATCAAAGCAATTGATGAGGTTAATTAGCATGCTTTTCGAGCATGGTTTGACCATTAAAGGGTGTGAACTTGTTGAGTTTCTAGGATATTAAATAGGAGAATGAATCTAGCCATTTAGCCTTTTTTTTTTTTTGTTGTCTCTAGAGGTCCAAGAAGTCTAAAAACATGGGAACTTGTTATGTTAATGTTTGTGTAGTTTTTAAAGCTGTAGTTATGGCTTTTCTTATGCTTGGAGGGTTGTTCCAAGTATATAGGTGGATTATTACGAATTTTAATGGCAATTTGTCTTTTCAGAAAACTATTATCCTTGTGAGGTCTTGTGTTCCTCTTGGTTCTTGAAAGAACTATTTGAACTTATCAAGTTAATCTTGTGGCATTCAAACAACCAAACTTATCACCTTGATTTCTTGAGAGATTCTTAGGTTTTCTTGGTGTGGCGTTTTCAATCCTTCGTAGTCTTGGTTTTCATCTTCTTAGGTGACGGGTCAAGGCTCAACAAATCTTGTCTTCACGATCTTGAGGTTCCATGTCATCATTGTTATTGGGTTTCATCACAATTGTTGGTGGAGTTCATATCATTTTGGTATCAGAGCTTTGGTTCTAAGTTAAGTTTTGACTATCTTTTATTTTTTCATTCTATTTCCTATTTCTTACTGTATCAAACAAAAACAAAACAAACAAAACAAAAACAAAAAAAAAAATGAAAAAAAGAAAAGAAAGAAAAAAAATCCTTCATTTCAATTTTGTTTCAACAAGAAAATAGTTCCTGTTCCAGCAAGAAAAATTCTTCCTTTCAGTCTTGTTTCTCACCTTATTTAGGTTCTTGATCTTTTTATGAGTTTTGGCTGTTGTTCATTTCTTCCTTTCAATCCTGTTTCTCACCTTATTCAAGTTCTTGACCTTTTGATGAGTTTTGGTTGTTTTTCATTTTTTTTTTGAATTGCTGCTAGATTATTTTGAATTAGTTTCTTAAAGTTCGATTAAGAACTAAAGAAGACACAAAAGAGTGGAAAGAGGCAGGAGTGTGTGAGACCATAAGAGGGTAAAAGCCGTTTAGAGTGAAAACACGAGTGCAAGTGTATCAATTATTGAGTGAAACACGTAAGGGAGTGCTTGTGAGTCTTAAAAAATGTCCAATAATCAAGAAGAAGAAGAATTTCAACAACCTGAAGTTCCAAACCTCAAAATGCAAGCGTTGATAGGGGAGATGAGGCGTATGTTAAGGGCTGAATTAGAACCCATTAACGAGAGGTTGGACAGGGTGGAAGCGGGAACTCCTAGGGGCCAGCAACAAGACAACCCCAATAGGCAGCGAGGGGGCGTGCTACATGGTGCAATGATGAGGAAGAGGCGGAGTCGGAGGAGTTTGATGATCCATATTTGCACCGGGGCAGGTTTGAGCGTGGGTATGGGAATAGAGAAGCTAGGATGGGTAGGCCTAGGAGGGATAATGATTTAGGAAACATAAAGATTAAAATTCCATCTTTTCAAGGTAAAAATGATCCTGAAGTTTATTTGGAATGGGAAACTAAAATGGAGATGGTGTTTGATTGTCATCATTACTCGGAGATAAAGAAGGTTAAGTTGGCTGCAATTGAATTTACCGATTATGCCATTGTTTGGTGGGATCAATTATTGATTAATAGGAGGAGGAATAGAGAGCCACTTGTGGACACTTGGGAGGAGATGAAAATGCTTATGAGGAAGCGTTTTGTACCCAGTCACTATTATAGGGGATTGTATCAAAAGTTGCAGAACTTAAGACAAGGTTCCAAGAGTGTGGATGAGTATTACAAGGAGACGGAAGTAGCTATGATCCAGGCTAATGTAGAAGAGGACCGGGAAGCCACCATGGCTAGGTTTTTGCACGGTTTAAATCGTGACATTGCAGATGTAGTCGAGATGCAGCACTATGTTGAGTTGACGGATATGGTGCATCAAGCCATAAAGGTGGAGGAACAATTAAAACGGAAGGGATTGGCTAGGAGGGGACAACCTATGGCTACCACCAGCCCGTGGAAGACAACTCCAAAAAGGGATGAGCAGCTACAAAATAAGCCAAAATTTGAACTCTCTAAGAATGCCAACTCTAAGACCTCCACTACTTTGGGTAACACCAAGGCTTCGAGTTCTAAAAAACGTGATATTAAATGTTTTAAATGTCAGGGGCGGGGACACATAGCCAGCCAGTGTGTAAACAAAAGGGTGATGGTGATAAACGCCCAAGGAGAGCTTGAGACGGAGAATGAGGAAGAAGTAGATGATGATGACATGCCTTCTTTGGAGGATGCCGAAAATGAGCAAAATGCTGTTGTTGGAGAATTATTGGTAGCAAGGCGAGTTCTCAATGTGCAGGTTAAAGAGGAAGAAAGTAACCAAAGGGAGAACTTGTTTCATACTCGGTGCTTTGTAAATAACAAAGTTTGCAGTGTCATTATCGATGGAGGGAGTTGCACAAACGTAGCCAACACTTATTTGGTGGAGAAATTGGCTTTAACTACCTTGAAACATCCTCTTCCTTACCGGCTACAGTGGCTGAATGAATGTGGCGAGGTCAAGGTAACAAGACAAGTGTTGGTGGCATTATCCATTGGCAAATATGAGGATGAGGTGCTTTGTGATGTGGTTCCTATGCATGCATGCCATTTATTGTTGGGGAGACCATGGCAGTATGATCGGAGGGCTACGCATGATGGATTCACAAATAAGTATTCTTTCACTCTTAATAGGCAACCTATTACTCTTGTGCCATTAACTCCAAAACAGGCCAGGGAGGACCAATTAAAGTTACAGAAATCAAATGAAAAAAAGAAAGAAAAAGAAATAAAGGCCGAAATTGAAAAAAAAAAAGAGCTTAAAAAAAAAGGAGAGAAAAACATTGATCAGAGTGAAAAAGAAAGTGAGAGTACTTCGGCCATAGTGAGAGCAAGAGAGGAAACATTCAATTGCATTGCAAAAAAAAGTGAGATCAAGAGAGCCTTAATTTCACACCAGCCCCTTATTGTACTCATGTACAAGGAGGCTCTTTTATGTACTAATGATCTCGTCGGTGCTTTGCCGAGCGATATTGTTTCTCTTTTGCAGGAGTTTGAAGATGTCCTTCCCGAAGAGGTACCTTATGGTTTACCTCCAATCCGGGGGATTGAACATCAAATTGATTTCATACCTGGTGCATCAATTCCAAACCGACCTGCTTATAGGAGTAATCCCGAGGAGACCAGGGAGCTTCAGAGGCAAGTAGGTGAATTATTGGAGAAGGGGTATGTGCGTGAAAGCATGAGTCCTTGTGCGGTTCCGGTGCTATTAGTTCCTAAGAAGGATGGATCATGGAGGATGTGCGTTGATTGCCGAGCCATCAACAACATAACGGTAAAGTATCGTCATCCCATTCCTAGATTGGATGATATGCTGGTGAATTGTATGGTTCTTGTGTCTTTACAAAAATTGATCTTAAGAGTGGATATCATCAGATTAGGATGAAGGAAGGTGATGAATGGAAAACTGCTTTTAAGACTAAATATGGTTTGTATGAATGGTTAGTGATGCCTTTCGGTTTAACTAATGCTCCGAGCACATTTATGCGTTTGATGAACCATGTTTTGCGTGCTTTTATTGGGAGGTTTGTAGTTGTGTATTTTGATGATATCCTAATTTATAGCAAAAATTTGGAAGAACATGTAATGCATTTGAAATCTGTTTTGGAAATTCTTAGGAAAGAAAGGTTATTTGCTAACCTCAAGAAGTGCACCTTTTGCACGGATAAGCTTGTGTTTCTTGGTTTTGTTGTTAGTAAGAGAAGAATTGAGGTGGACGAGGAAAAGGTGAAGGCAATCCAAGATTGGCCAACGCCTACAACAATCAGTCAAGTGAGGAGTTTCCACGGCTTAGCTAGCTTCTATAGACGGTTTGTGCGTGATTTTAGTAGCTTAGCCGCCCCTCTTACTGAAGTCATTAAGAAAAATGTGCCGTTTAAATGGGGGAAGGAACAAGAAAAGGCATTTAATCTAATCAAAGAAAAGTTAACCAATGCACCTTTGCTTGTTTTACCTAACTTTGCTAAAACTTTTGAAATTGAGTGTGATACTTCAGGAATAGGTGTTGGAGCTGTTTTGATGCAAGAAGGCCGTCCAGTTGCTTATTTCAGTGAAAAGTTGAGTGGAGCAGCCCTAAATTACCCCACTTATGATAAGGAGATGTATGCCTTGGTAAGGGCTTTGGAAAATTGGCAACACTATCTATGGCCAAAGGAATTTGTGATTCACACAGATCATGAATCTTTGAAGCATATGAAAGGACAGCAAAGGTTGAACAAACGCCATGCCAAGTGGGTGGAATTTATTGAAACATTTCCTTATGTAATCAGATACAAGCAAGGTAAGGAAAATGTGGTGGCTGATGCATTGTCCCGAAGGTACGCTTTACTTTCCATGTTAGATACAAAACTGCTTGGTTTTGAATACATTAAGGATTTGTATGTACAAGATTCTGATTTTGGTGATGTGTTCAATGCATGTGAAAAAGTGGCATTTGGTAAGTTTTATAGGCATGATGGATTTTTGTTTCGAGAAAATAAATTGTGTGTGCCTATGTGTTCTTTGCGTGAATTGCTTGTGAGAGAAGCTCATGGTGGTGGTTTGACGGGACATTTTGGTGTGGCTAAGACTTTAGGAATTTTGCATGAACATTTCTTTTGGCCTCATATGAAGCGTGATGTGGAAAGAATCTGTGAGAAGTGTATCACGTGTAAACAGGCTAAGTCTAAGTTGAAACCCCATGGTTTGTACACTCCTTTGCCAATACCTAGTGAACCTTGGACTGATATTTCTATGAATTTTGTTTTAGGTTTACCTAGGACTAAGAGGGGGAGAGATTCAGTTTTTGTGGTGGTAGATAGATTTTCCAAGATGGCACACTTCATTGCATGTCATAAAACTGATGATGCATCACATATAGCTGATTTGTTCTTCAAAGAAATTGTTAGGTTACATGGTATGCCGAGGACTATTGTCTCTGATAGGGATGCAAAGTTTTTGAGTTACTTTTGGAAGACTTTGTGGGGAAAGTTGGGAACCAAGTTGTTGTTTTCTACTACTTGACATCCACAAACGGATGGTCAAACCGAAGTAGTAAATAGAACTTTGTCTTCTTTGTTGCATGCTATCATTAAAAAGAATTTGAAAACATGGGAAGATTGTTTACCAAATGTTGAATTTGCTTACAATAGAAGTATACATTCAGCAACTAAGTTTTCACCATTTGAGATTGTTTATGGTTTTAACCCGTTGTCACCTTTGGATTTAACTTATTTACCTTTGAGCGAACTTGTGAACTTAGATGGCAAAAAGAAAGCAAAATTTGTAAAGATGATTCATGAAAAGGCACGGCTGAACATTGAAAAGAGGACTAAACAATACGTCCATCAAGCCAACAAGGGACGCAAGAAGGTAGTGTTTGAACCAGGAGATTGGGTTTGGTTGCACTTAAGGAAGGACCGTTTTCCGGAGAAACGGCGTTCAAAACTCCTACCTCGGGATGATGGACCATTTCAAGTAGTGGAACGCATCAATGATAATGCCTACAAGCTTGACTTGCCAGGTGAGTATGGTGTCAGTGCAAGCTTTAATGTTGCTGATTTGTCTCCTTTTGATGTAGGTGATGATTTGAGGGCAAATCCTTCTCAAGAGGGGGAGAATGATGGAAACCAAGGAGCTGGACATCCTAATCATACACGTGGGAATGGAGCTGAATTTGCACAAGAACCTTTGTCACTTCCTAGTGGCCCAATTACAAGTGGAGCTGAATTTGCACAAGACCCTTTGTCACTTCCTAGTGGCCCAATTACAAGACTTAGAGCCAAACGTTTCAAGGAAGCACTAAATGGGCTAATCCAAGAAAATGGGGCTGACTCTAAAAAGACCAAGATGGGTTCAAATAATAATCAAGGTTTAGTCCATGTCATCAAAGCAATTGATGAGGTTAATTAGCATGCTTTTCCAGCATGGTTTGACCATTAAAGGGTGTGAATTTGTTGAGTTTCTAGGATATTAAATAGGAGAATGAATCTAGCCATTTAGCCATTTTTTTGGTTGTCTCTAGAAGTCCAAGAAGTCTAAAAACATGGGGACTTGTTATGTTAATGTTTGTGTAGTTTTTAAAGCTGTAGTTATGGCTTTTCTTATGCTTGGAGGGTTGTTCCAAGCATATAGGTGGATTATTACAAATTTTAATGGCAATTTGTCTTTTCAGAAAAACTATTATCCTTGTGAGGTCTTGTGTTCCTCTTGGTTCTTGAAAGAACTCTTTAAACTTATCAAGTTAATCTTGTGGCGTTCAAACAACCAAACTTATCACCTTGATTTCTTGAGAGATTCTTAGGTTTTCTTGGTGTGGCATTTTCAATCCTTCGTAGTCTTGGTTTTCATCTTCTTAGGTGACGGGTCAAGGCTCAACAAATCTTGTCTTCACGATCTTGGGGTTCCATGCCATCATTGTTATCGGGTTTCATCACAATTGTTGGTGGAGTTCATATCAATTCCTACCCTCAAATCTGGTTAGAATAGCTGACACCTTCTCTTCAAAGTCAGAACTCTTTGGAGGAGGTGGCTCGGCCTGATACTACTATTGTGGAGCTGATTGATATTGAAAAGAATATGATTGGTCATAGAACTGCAAATATGATTGATGGCACAGTTCATGAAATTGTGGAGCATGATTTTCAAGAGCTTGAGCTTTGATATGAACTCCACCAAAAATTGTGATGAAACCCGATAACGATGATGGCATGGAACCCCAAGATCGTGAAGACAAGATTTGTTGAGCCTTGACCCGTCACCTAACAAGATGAAAACCAAGACTACGAAGGATTGAAAACGCCACACCAAGAAAACCTAAGAATCTCTCAAGAAATCAAGGTGATAAGTTTGGTTGTTTGAACGCCACAAGATTAACTTGATAAGTTCAAAGAGTTCTTTTAAGAACCAAGAGGAACACAAGACCTCACAATGATAATAGTTTTTCTGAAAAGCAAAATTACCATTAAAATTCGTAATAATCCACCTATATACTTGGAACAACCCTCCAAGCATAGGAAAAAGCCATAACTACAGCTTTAAAAACTACACAAACATTAACATAACAAGTCCCCATGTTTTTAGATTTCTTGGACTTCTAGAGACAACCAAAAAATGGCTAAATGGCTAGATTCATTCTCCTATTTAATATCCTAGAAACTCAACAAATTCACTCCCTTTAATGGTCAAACCATGCTAATTAACCTCATCAATTGCTTTGATGACATGGACTAAACCTTGATTATTATTTGAGCCCATCTTGGTCTTTTTAGAGTCAGCCCCATTTTCTTGGATTAGCCCATTTAGTGCTTCCTTGAAACGTTTGGCTCTAAGTCTTGTAATTGGGCCACTAGGAAGTGACAAAGGGTCTTGTGCAAATTCAGCATGGGGTATTTGAATGTCTCCCCACATGAAAACAAAAACAAAAAGAAAGTAAAATAAGAAAAGAAAAATAAAAAACAAAAATCGAAACTCACAAACGGCTCGCAGGTTTCTTGGAACCAGGCAAGCTGCCCTAGGTCCACTCGATCGCACTCTAGGGTGCGCTTGAGCGTAGAATGGCTAGGCTATAGTGCAAGGATGCTGAAGCTCTTGCACAGCTATGGACTTGAGAGCAAAAACAAAAGAAAAGAAAATAAAAAAAATTAAAGCAGCTTCAGTGCTGCTGTCTGGCTGTGCAATTGATTGCACTAGCTTGAGCGCACCATCGTAGAACAGACAGAAAACCGACATAGATTGAAATTTAAAAACAAAATTAACTAAACTTAAGAACAAGAAAAAAAAACTCTAAACACAATTTAACGCAATCCCTGGCAACTTGCCAAAAACTTGTTGTTGCAATTACCCACCTAAATTAATAGGCAAACAATTGTACGTTTTACTCGCAAGTGCACAAGATCAAAAAGATAGTACAACAAGCAAATATGAGATCATTTCCACGAGGATTGTGTAAATTATGTTTGAAAGTAATTTTGTAATTACTTAACTGAATTAAATAAGGTATCAAAGGTTGAGTTGAATAATAAGAACGAAGGTTAGGGTTTTGACATCCACCACTCATCATACTCAATTAAGAAAAAACAATATACCTATGCTAACAATCATATCGATATACTTAATGTTTGCCAACCTAAGGGCATGGTATCTACTCCTTAAGCTATTAATCTCCTTATGCAACGAATTTGGCAAGATATCTACTCTAATTCTTTTCTATCTCAAAGGATTTAACATGATACTAAGTTGTTGTTCAAGAAAGCATACATCTATAGAAATTGACAAACACATGAAGCTATTGCATGATATCTACTCCTAGTTCTCCATGTTGATTAATCCAAGAACCCGTGAAGAGGTTCTTTTGTCACTCTATCATGCCAAGGACTCGGTCATCCAAATTGACATAAACAACATATCCAAACACATGCATATGTTGATCACATTCATATGAGGAATTCGATTAAACAGTAATTAACAAAGTTAACTACTCAAATATAATTGCAGCAAAGGCGCCAATATTGAAATCCTAAAGAGACATGATTAAGACTTTAATCAAGCCCTAATTCCTTTCTAGCTTCCTCATCTATATTCTCCCCATTTCTCAATGGGTAGAGGTCTATTTATTGGATTAGGGTGACCCTAGAAGCCCTAGAAACCCTAATAAAATCGTGGGTCAGTTTCCTAGTCCAACAAGGAGACTGAAAACCTAATCTGATGTGGAAAAGGAGTCTAGCCACATATTGGGCGCTCGATTGTGCTTGATCCCATGGTTGTGCGCTCGAGCACATGACTGCACTTGATCCTTGCTCTTGTGCGCTCAAACGCTAATACGCTCGAGCATAGTGTTGCCCGTGCTCAATCTCTTAGCTCCAGCTTTTTCTGAAATGTTCTTTTAATCTTGGAACTTCCAAGAAATGCTTACTTTTCTTCGAAATCCTCAAATCTACAAGAAAAGACAAAAACAACACAAAACATCAAACTATAACAAAACTAAGAGCTTAACATATTTGAATTAAGGAGCTTTAATGTATAGCATTTTGCACTTATCAATGGCTGAGTAGCACTATTTATTTGATGAAGATAAACTCCCTTTGCCAGGGCTGCTCAAAAGTATGCCTTACGGCCATTCAGAATATAATTCCTCAAGTGTCAATTCCTTTGAACTCTATTCTTTCTTCTTATTTTTTTTCTTAAGTTTCCTTTGACCATGACGCCTGACATCTCTTTGCCTTGAAAGATTTCTAGGTGCTTGCTTTGACACAACCATGTGTACAACCATTTGAGAATTACTCTCAAGTTATTTTCAAATACAAAAGCTGAGGGCATTGGTATAAACAAAGCTTGCAAAAAGACAAATTAGGCATAAAGAATTAGGTTTTTTTTTTTTTTTAAAAAAAAAAATGAAAAAAAGAATGGCAATGGCACATCTCTTTTTTGTCAATACACGTGAGACCAACGCAAAAGATGAATTTTTGTTTTGTTTTTGTTTTTGTTTTTTTTTTTTAAAATTTTTTAGTATCAAATACGAGATCATTCTCACGAGGAGGTGGTGAATTAACTGAATTACACAAGATGTCACAGGTTGAATTGAAAAGAAAGAACAAGGGTTAGGGTTTTGATATCAACCAATAATCATACTCAACTAAGATAAACAATATGCCAACACTAACAATTATATCAATATACTTAATGTTTGCCAAGCAACGAATTAGGCATGGTATCTACTCCAATTCTTCTCTCTCAAAGCATTTAGCATGAGACTAAGTTGTTCTTCAAGAAAGCATAAATCTATAGAAATTGACAAATACATGAAGCCTAGGGCCTGGTATCTAGTCCCAGTTCTCCATGTTGATTAAGCCAAATAAGGTTCTTTTGACACTTTATTATGCCCAGGACTCGGTCATTCAAATTGACATAAATAACACCTCCAAACACATGCATATGTTGATCAAGCACATTTATATGAGGCATTCGACTAAATAGGAATTAACCAAGTTAAGTACTCAAATATAATTGCTGCAAAAGCACCAATATTAAAATCATAAAGAGGCATTAGGGCTTCAATCGAGCCCTAAATAAAGCATTAGTTACACATAATTAGGATGCTAATCATCCTTATAATAAAATAAAAAGGAAAAGAAGAAACCGAAAATGCTTCTTGATCGAGCCTCCAATTTCTATCCTTAGAAGTGTCCCATAATTGTTCACCAAATTGCTAACTTTAGAGATCTATTTATAGGCTTGGGAAAACCCTAGAAGCCCTAGAAACCATAGTAAAACCGTAGGTCATTCTCCTAGTTTGATTAGGAGACTGAAAACCTAATCTGATGTAAAGAAAGGATCTGGCTGCATGTTGGGTGCTCAAGTGCACTTGATCCTAGATTGTGTGCTTGAGCGCATGACTATGCCTGATCCTGGCTCTTGTGCACTTGAGGGCATTAGCGCTAATGCGCTCGAGCTTAGCTGCCTACGCTCGATCCCAAAGCTCCAACTTTTTTCGAAATTATCTTTTTATATTGGGACTTGCTAGAAACATTAAAATTTGCAAGAGAACACAAGAATTGCAAGAAAACCTAAAAATTGCAAGAAAACAGAAAAATAACACAAAACATCAAACTAGAACAAAACAAAGATGATGATTTAGTTTAAATTGGATATCTTTGGAGATTTTTGCATGAACAGATACATTAGTTAATTCTTTTTAGCAAATTTTAGATATATTATTGACCATGAGAATATATTGCTATGATTTTGTGAGTATAGATTCCACAACCTTAGTGCTTTGTTATTTGATAACTTTCACTTTATTTAGTTTGTGCTTTTGATTTTCTATTCAATAAAATCACTCATCTTTCGAAATTAGGTTAAGATTTAGTTGGCTTAAATATAATTTCTTTTCATAAACACAATTCCCTATGAATTTGACATCGTACTTACAACACTATATTGCAAAACAATTCACGCACTTGCGAATACATTAAAATTTCACAACACTCTTCTACTCCCTCCTGCCCTACATCTACTTCACGTGGCTCTAGAACTCTTGATGAGTTGGAAAGGATTCTTGAGGAACATAAACTCTTTGTGAATAGCCAAGTGGATGAGATAAAATAAGGTGTTTGTGAGATGCACTTTCAACTTTCCAAGTTTGAATTTGCATTGCAGTCTCTTCTCAGTTCTCAGGTCAAGACATCTGATAATCCCTTAGTTGGAAGAACAAGAAAATGATGCGGATGAAGATATGGCGACTAGAGCTGCTAATGGGACTAACATCTTTGGTTTAAACTCCCCCTTGTCCATTGTGACAAAAAGGGGGAGAATGGTTTAATGGTTTGGTTTAAACTTGTCAAACAATATTTCATTTAGTTTTTGATATGTACTATTTTATTTTATCTTGTGAAAATGGTCTAAATTTATGCAATTTCTGCTCTAGTTTTGCTTTGTTGCTTCATTGAATTATTGAATATGGTCCAATAATGTCTATTGTGTGAAATTTTTTTCGAATCAAGACAGTGTGGTCTTGATTTTTTTTTTTTGGATTAGTGCAATGAAGGTCATTTGGTGAAGTGTTCCATGACCTATCACTCTGGTCTGGAAAGGTTGCACATGGTTGTTCTTTGTGTTTAATTGATTTTGTTGTTTATGTAAAGTTTTAAACCTCGTGATAAGCGCTGAATGCTGCATATTCAAGCCCCTTAACTACTTGCATATGTTAATTTCTTAGCGTTGTTATTTTTTTTATTTTGTTTTGTTTTTGTGTTTTCAAGTTTTTAGGGAGAATACAAGAAAAACCATTGATTTTGGGCTCAAAATACACTTTCAGAAGACCTAGCAAATGTCTCAGTATTTTGATTATAACTTTTCTGTTGGAGTGTTATATTGAAATGAAACTAAAGGCATTTGAAAGCTAACTCAAAAAGCTACAAATCATTGTGAAAAACAAATTTTCTAATTCGGACGTTTGCTATGCCAAAATCGCCCCATAAACGCAAAACAGCCACATGCATAGGTGCACTCAAGCGCACTGTAAATGGGATGCATTGCACTCATGCTGAAAAGTCCAGAAAATGCCCAAATCTACCCTAGAGAAGGTTTTTAGTCTCCTACTTGGATTGGGAGACTAACCTACGATTTTTTTAGAGTTTCTAGGGCTGCTAGGGTTTTCCTAGTCCCTATAAATAGGCCTCTTAACTTGTAAAAATAGGCCTTTGGAGCTTAGTAGAATCATGAGCGGCTAAAACCCCTTATTGATGTAACCTTTTCCAAGTACAATGGTTTGATTATATTTAATTTCTAGATTTTCAGTTCATGCATGTTGATTGTATAACTATCAGAATTGCTACAATTGAATTATGTTCTTAATATTAAATGCCCATTAAATCTACCCTAGTTCTCATTTAAGATGGTTTATGATGGTTTATGCTGGTTTATTATGGTTTATTCAAATCTACCCTGGTTTATGATGGTTTATTCAAATCAACCCTAGTTCTCATTTAAGATGGTTTATGCTAATTAACCATCTTATGCACGAAAAATTTGAGCATATTGAGCATATTGTCGTCAAATTTTTTAAAGACACTATATTTGCCCATTTTGGTACGCCTTGAGCAATCATTAGTGATGGAGGTAAGCATTTTTGCAACCGGATTTTTGAGCAGTTGATGAAGAAGTACTTCATCATACACAAGGTTGCCACTCCATATCACCTACAGACAAGTGGACAGGTTAAAGTATCAAATCGAGAGATCAAACATATTTTGGAAAAGATTGTGCCCATCCGGATAGATGTGTGCTCACACGCACTAATCTCTGCCATGGAACCACCCATCCGGGCGGTGAAAATGCCTGTCTAGACGACGGGCGTGCGCTCGAGCGCACTAATCATGTGCTCGAGCATACACAGGTTTAGTGATCCGTCCGGACATTACCGCAAATTTGCCCAACACCGTTTGCTCATAAAAAAAAAAAACCCTAAAAAATCATTATAAAGAGGGTATGAAATTTCAGAGGCAAGAGAGGCTACTAGGGATGATTTTTGGAGAGAATAGAAGCAAAAAGGCTAGGGTTTTCTAGTTTTTGGTGGCTTTCAATTTGAATTTTCTCTTTGTAACTTCTTGTTATGAGTTTTAAATGTACTCGCAAGCGCATAAGTCATTTGCAATACAATGTGTTACGAGGTCGAATCCATAGGGAATTGTGTTGTGAAAACTAATTCTTATCTAAACTAATCATATTTTAACCTAGTTCCGAAGTTCGAAACGGTTTGTTGTGCAAAATAAAAATAAATTGAAAATAAAGTTGAATAAATGAATAATAAAAAGGTACTAAGGTTTTCGAAATTCACCTCATAAAATCAAAACTCATATTCTCATGTTTTGTTCATACATCCGTCAAGAATTAAACCCTAAGCATGTTCTATTGTTTTTATAAAATCCTATTGTAAGATTCGATGAATCCAAATCTATTACAAAAGACAACGAATATCCAATTGAGATCAAAAGATCCAATGTATCCGTTTGAACAATGAAAGACAATGGATATCCAATTTCAATCAAAAACTTCAATGTATCCATTGGACGAAACACATCGAATATCCACTGTTTCAACAATTCTATAAACAAACAATCAATACAAGTTTGTCACACAAATTGATTGCAACGAAAATACTTCATATTAAAGTCGGAATTGTACGAACAGAAACACGAGGCTTCATCTAGATGAGGCTTCATATTAATGAGGCTTCATCGTCAACCTCAGTCGAATGTTTAAGTCTCCCATGATAACAAAAGATATAATTCAATCAATTGAAATCATAACAAAACTAAAAATTACAAAGGAAAACGTTTGAAAAGCTCAAGAACGACTCTAGGTTAAAGTTTTGGACTCAACGGCGCCCCCCCGATACGTCTACAATGAAGAAGATAGTATTTATAAGCTAATTTTAGAGTTTCAGCATTGCTAGGTCTGCCGAGTCCAAAATTATAAGCTAATTTTGGTGAACATGAAATATGTTGCTATGATTTGGTGGGTGCGAATTCCAAAACATTAGTGGTTCCATAGTTGGTTATTTTTATTTTTATTTTTTTTATTTGGAATTCAAATATCAAATCTTTTTCAGAACTAGGTTGAAATCTAATTGGTTTAGATTTTCATAAACACAATTTCCTATGGGATCGACCTTGCACTTAAAACATTTGTTGCAAATTATTCGTGCACTTGTGAGTGATTAAAATTTTCACACGAAGTTTTTGGCATTGTTGTCGGGGAATTGATTGATTTTTGAAAAACAATTTATGTCTAGATTCATTTTATCTTTTAGCTTAGGATTTTTCAATTTGGTTATATTTATGTTTCTGTACACTAACTAAGAAAAGAAAAGAAAAGAAAAGAAAAAATTGTTGTTTGTTCTATTTTGCAGTTTCTACCGCAACCCATCCCTGCAGCAGCCGCTTGAGCGCACTCACGCACAAGGCAGCAAGATGGATCAGCGTATCTGCAAGCGATCACACCTTCGCAGATTGAACCAAGACAAATTAGTCGCTGAAGTTTTGCCAAAAATTTAATTTTTGGTCCGTTTTGTAAATATTTAAGCTTCTGAGTTTTAAAAGAACGATTGATGTTTTATGTGGAATTTTTGCGTGCTAAAGAGTGAAAGTGAAGTATGGATTTTGTATTTAATGATTTTAATAATTTTTCTATACAACATGCATCACTTTTAATAAATTCCAAGTGTCCCAAGGACTTTTGCATCACTTTCCTGCTTGAGCCTATTCTTGCATGCGACTGATCCCATCCTCTAGCTTTTCCTGAAAATGCCTTTTAAGTGTTGAACTTGCTAGAAACACTTGCTTTTCCTCAAAATCCTCAAAACTGTAAGAAAACTCAAGAATATAACAAAACATCAAACTATAACAAACAAAACTAAGAGCTTAACATATGTGAATTAAGGAGCTAGAATGTGTAACATTCAACAGTTATCACACCCCCAAACATACATATTGCTCGTCTCTTAGCAATACAAAAGTAAAGTCTTGTAAAGTCTCGTCCCCCAAACATACATAAGATTGAAGTATCTCTTAAAACATAGATTTTCATTCATTAGCATGCTTAAAAAGATAAACTCCATCTTCAAAATGAATTGGAATTAAAAAGTCTAACCACTTACAAAAGATAGGCTGAAGCATCACAAGTTGAATTTAGTGTAAAGTGAACTAACACATAATTATGAGGCTTCAAATTATTTCTAATGTGCAATGGCTCAATACCTCAAAGCTCACTGGGATTCCCACCGGAACGAATAACCAAGGCATAACTTTCTTTTCTTTCTTTTTGGCCAGGTTGTACAATGCTTAGTTCCCTTAAACTTTCTAATTGACCGATGCAACGAGTGTTAGGCCAATGCTTCCCAAACCAAATGGTTTTAAGGCATTAGGTGTAAAACAACCCTATTACTAACTCAAGTAAAAAAGGCTACAAAACCAAATAAGCCATGACATTAACCAAATCAAAATTCTCACCTTTTAATGTGAACACTCATTGCTTAATGAGACAAGAGGTCTAGTTACTTAGTGAAAATCTTATAATGATCAACTTTTTATTTTTCTTTTTGTAAATGCCAAATTATCCATCCAACAAGTCACCCAACTTCACCCAAGACATTGAAAACATACACAATCTGATTCACATATCATACCTCACAAACTATGTACTATTGTGAGGTATGATATGTGAAAAGTAAGTAACAAGACCTAGAATTCTAGCCATGAGATCATGTGTTCAACATTTTAAGCTTAGCAATGATCTAGAAATCACATTTCTAGATCACAATTTCTAAATCTCACAAATAACATGAACATAAATTGTTCAAAAACAAAAATTCATTGACAAAGTGTGTGTGTGTTTCCCATACCCCCAAACATGAATTAAACATTGTCCTCAATGTATAGAGAAAATGGAAATATCGTACCGCGGAGATGAGAAAACTGTTTGGCATAGGTTTGGCTCATAGCATACCTCCAAACTTGAATGTAAGAACACTTGTCCCTGTAACAAAGAAGTGATACTCCAACCAAATACAAGTCAAGTGCAACAAATTGTTGTAAACATATAATCAAAGAATAAAAATGGAATAACAATGAACAATATAAAACTTGGAAGGGAATCATGTACTTTGGCTAGATGGAGTCATTGAGTGCAAAGGGCTTGCGCTAGCCATTAGACTTACGCAGTTATTATTCTCTTGGAAACCTGGTTTATTGCTATTGAACTGGCAAGAGATGCTGCTAGTTGACTGGTTAATCTTTACTTATAATCACAGGTTTGTCTTTACTGTTTAGCAGCTCCATGTTCTTGATGAATTATAGTGACTCGGGTTTACTCACCTTCCCTTGCATTTACTATGACGTTTTTTACAAGGGTGATTTCTCGTTTCGTCACAAGTTGGATTAAATGGGTAAATTACCAGTGACTTCATCGGATTAGCTGAGGCTCCTTGAGTACTCTCCTCTTGTTATTCCAGTTCATGATTCCCTTCTGGAAGAGAAACTGTTTCAGAATACTCAGAGTGATCTTTTGATGAGTGTCTGCACCGTCTCACTTTGGTTTTAGTGAGGTTGACAAAGCGAAGATGGTCCTAATTTCCAACCTTGCACCCCCACGTACGGTGATGGAGATTCACTTTTTTTTGGGCCATACAGGTTTCTACATGCGATTTATCCAGGATTTTAGCAAGATTGCCAGGCCCTTGTGTAAATTGTCGATGAAGGAGATCCCGTTTATATTTGATGAGGAGTGTAAGCAAGCATTCGGGGTGCTAAAGAAGATTTTGACGTTCACAGTAATTATTCGGCCACCCAATTGGGGTGTCCCCTTTGAGATTATTATGTATGACGCGTCAGATCATGCAATTGGAGCTATTTTGGGGTAGTGTGTTGATAAAATTCCCCATGTCATCTACTATGCGAGCAGGACTTTGAACGATGCACAACTCAATTACTTGACCATTGAGAAGGAGTTGTTGGCAGTCGTTTTTGAGCTGGACAAGTTTAGATCCTATTTGTTAGGATCTAAAATCATCATCTACTAGGACCACGCAGCATTGAAGTATCTTTATTCCGAAAGAGAACCTAAATCTTGCCTTATCCAATGGACTTTGTTACTTCAGGAGTTTGACATAGAGATTTGGAATAAGAAAGGTTCCGAAAATGTAGTGGCGGATCATTTGTCTAGGTTGACTGTGGATTACAATGAGGACGCCACTCCTATTTCTGAGACCTTTCTTGATGAGCAATTGATGCACATTGCTCACAATCCTGCACCATGGTTTGCAGACATTGTGAACTATCTCGTCACCGGCCAAATGCCTTTGCATTGGGGGCAACAAGATAAGGTCAAATTTTTGTCCATGGTAAAGACCTTTTTTCTGGGATGATTTTTAACTCTTGATGTATTGTCCCGACCAATAGGAGGTGTATATCTGAGTACGACAAATCCAATGTCGTCTCCTTTTATCATGATCATGCTTGTGGAGGCCACTTTAGTGCTAAGAAAACCGCTGCAAAAATTTTGCAGTGTGGATTTTATTGCCTTACCCTTTTCAGAGATGCTCATGCTTATTGCATAGCTTGTGATCGCTATCAGAAACTAAGGAGTATTTCTAGAAGGAATATGATGCCTCTCAATCCCATTATGATTGTTGAGATTTTTGACGTATGGGGCATTATTTTCATAGGACCTTTCCCGAACTCCTTTGGTTATCTATACATTTTGGTTGCTGTGGAATATGTGTCGAAATGGGTGGAGGCAGTTGCATGCAAGACCAATGACCACAGAGTAGTGGTCAAATTTTTGAAAGACATTATCTTTGCTCGTTTTGGTACGCCTCGAGCAATCATTAGTGATGGTGGTTAGCATTTCTGCAACCGGATTTTTGAGCAGTTGATGAAGAAGTATTTTATCACACATAAGGCTCCCACCCCATATCACCCACAGACAAGTAGACATGTTGAAGTTTCCAATCGAGAGATCAAGCACATTTTAGAAAAGACAGTGAATCCTACAAGAAAAGATTCATCTTTGCGGTTGAGTGATGCATTTTGGGCATATAGGACAGCATTCAAGACCCTGATTGGGATGTCACCCTATTGGCTTGTGTATGGGAAGGGGAGTCATCTTCCCGTCAAGTTGGAGCATAGAGTATATTGGGCCATCAAGCAGCTAAACTTCAATCTTTTGAAGGTTGGCTCACGAAGAAAGCTCCAACTCAACGAATTAAAGGAGCTAAGGAATGATGCTTATGATTGTGCGAGGATGTACAAGACACAGATGAAGAAGGCTCATGACCAGAGCATTTTGAGGAGATCTTTCGAGCCTGGTCAGAAAGACCTTATTTATAATTCATGGCTGCATTTATTCCCAGGCAAGCTAAAATCTCGATGGACAGGCTCATTTATCATTCGGTTAGTTTTTCCTCATGGGGCCATCGACATTGAGGATCCCAAGAATGGTAACACCTTTAAGGCACCCCTCATTATTTTCCTTGTGATTTGATTTTGTTTGTCTATTTTGTTTTTGTTTTTCTTTTTCAGGTAAAGTGTCTACCATTCAAGTTTGGGGGAGTGTTCTCTTATGTTATGCCTAACTTGCGTAATTCCTCTGGTATTGTATTTCTGGACACATTGGAGACAATGTGCCATTTTAGTTTGGGGGTAGGGTAGACATTTCTGTCTTTCTATGTGATTATTTGTGTTGTTTGTTTTTGTTAAAAAAAAAAATTTGCTATGCTGTTGATTGGGCATGACTTACATCATAAATGTGGATTGCATGTCATTGATGTGTTTAACATGTTTAAACACTGGATATCATTAGAAATCCTAGCTTTTTTATTCATGTGTTTGATTAAAGAGACTTCACTTGTTTGATTAATTTTTCACATGCACACTAGCATAGGGTCTGTGAGACATGAGATTTGATTTAATGAGTGTGTTTCTTGAGATTTTTAGGTTAATGTGATGTGATATTGATAACCTTGGTTGTTAAAAAAAAAAAAAGAAAAAAAAAATCATCATAAGTTAAGCTTTCATTGAGTAAGACCTCTTGCTTCACCAAGCAATGAGTATTCGCGTAAAAAGATGAGATATTCCAGCTAAGTGATTGTATGGTTAGTTAGGCTTCATAGCTCTTTTTGACTTGAGTAATTAAGCCCTTAGGGATGTCTCTGTATCTAGTGCCCTAAAACCTACAGTTTGGGAGTCACTAGCCCAACACATTTAGAAGCTTAAGGGAGTCAAGCATTGCACAACCTATACACAAAAAAAAAAAACAAAAAAAAAACAAAAAAAAAAACAAAAAAAAAAAAAAAAAACAAAAAAAAAAAAAAAAAACCAAAAACAATTGCATCTGTCGAGTCAAGCCTTGGTTGTTGTTGTCACATTGCATTCCTACGAATTTTGGGGTACACATCCTTTGAGAATAATTGAAAAAACAATAAAGAAAAAAAAATGATGATCATTGATAAACTTTTCACTAAGTAACTGGACCTCTTGCGTCATTATGCATTGAGTGTTCATGTCAAACGGTGAGAATTTTGATTTGGTTAAATTATGGCTAGTTTAGTTTCGTAGCCTTTTTTACTTGAGTTAGTAAGTCATTAGGGGTGTCTTTACACCTAATGCCCTAAAACCATCTGGTTTAGGACTCATTGGTTCAACACTCGCTACATTGATCAATTAGAAAGCTTAAAGGAACTAAACATTGCAGAGCCATTAGTAAAAAAAAAAAAAAATGCCATAGTTATCCATTTTCATAAGGATATTGAGACATTGCGCATTGGAATTATTTGGAAGCTTCATATTTTTGTGCTAATTCACTCTACATTGTTTCGAACTTGTGACGCCTTAGCCTGCCTGTTGTAAGTGATTGGACTTTAAATTCCAATTCATTGTGAAGATGGAGTATAGTTTAATGCCTTAGCCTGCTTGTTGTAAGTGATTGGACTTTAAATTCCAATTCATCATATTTCCGTTTTTCATTTAGTTTTTAGTTCCCTATTGCTAAGGAACTTGCAATATGTAAGTTTGGGGGTACGATACGTGCTTAAATATTCATATTTGAGGCCCTTAATTTATATTTGTTACTTTCTTTTTGTATTTTCCTTGTTTTATATGTCTTTGAAAGAAAAGGAAGTATTGGACTTAAAGAGCACAAACTTGGGAAAAGTTTGAGATTCTGTTAGAGTGATGGATCGCAGGAGACTAGTGCGCTCGAGCGCCCAAGCCAAGGAACAAGCGCATCTGCGTTCTCGCTTGCAAGAAGAAGGATCGAGTACAGCATTGCGATCGAGCGCACCTGCGCGTGAAGAGCAAGTCAGCCACAACCTTATTTTGCAAAGTGTTATTTTATTAGGGTTTTTTGTTAGTCCTAGTTGCACAAGGACTAAACCGTACGATTTTTAGGCATAAACTCCATAAATAGGCCTGTAATCAAAGAATTAGACACACGTGATTTTGAAGAAGAATTGACGGCTCTTCAAGGAAGCGCTTTTTCGGGTTTATTCTTTTCCCGTCTATTTTATTTTATGAAAATGTTTAACATCAAACTCATGTGTTACTAAACCTTTTAGAAGGGCTAGATTGAAGCCCTATGTTTATATAATAATTAAGTATTGGTGCCTTTGTGATAACTACATTATGATGCTTAACTTGATTAATTCTTGTTTTATGGAATTCCTCATATGTGTTTGTTTGATCAACATATGCATGTGGTATGAACTAGTTAATTAAATCAATTTGGATGACCAAGTCCTAAGTTTAACAAGAGTAACAAAAGAAATCCAAGCCTGGAGTGTTTGTCGATGACAACAGATTTATGCTTTCTTAAAGAACAATATAGTATACATCCATGCTAAATCCTTTAAGAAAGAAAAGAGTTAGAGTGTACAGCCAAGCTTAACTTGTTGCTTAGGGAAATCAATAGCTTTAGGAGTATATACAATGCCAATAGGTTGGCAAACATTAAGTAGTTATAATGTGATTAAAACATTTTCACACTGTTTTATTGTGTAAGCATGATTAGTTGTGGATATTGATGTACAAATTTAATTGTACTCGCCAATTGCACGAGTCGATCGTAATAGAGTGGATGTGCAAGTGCGAGTGTCGAACCCACAGAGAATCGGTTTTGCTAAAAATCAACTTTAAATGCCTAAACTAATAATATCTTAACCTAGTTCCAATGTCAAACACGTGGTGCGCGAAAAATAAAACTAAATTAAAATGCAATAAAATAAAGAAATAAAAACAACTAAAATCCCCAATTCACTTCACAATAAATTAATTCACATATAAACATGCTTAGCTCGTATGTATTAAACATTTATGCTACAAGGCATACTCTGAGCGCTAACACATTGTTCATATTTCCGTCTATTGATAAAGTACATATGTATATCCTATTGTTGTTACACAATCTTGTCAAACTACTCGAGGCAAACACTGTTACAAGAGGTCACAACGGATAATGGTCCGCAGACGAATATCCGATGTATCTCCGGTTGCAACGAGTGTTGACGTTTGGCGATTTGTAGACAACAATCAACACACTTTTGTAACTAAAATGCATTGAAACGAATAAACATAAATCTTAAAAGACAGAATAATACGAACTAAACATAAATA
Organism: Carpinus fangiana; assembly: GCA_006937295.1. NCBI lineage: Eukaryota > Viridiplantae > Streptophyta > Magnoliopsida > Fagales > Betulaceae > Carpinus > Carpinus fangiana. The sequence continues at coordinate 470,671 of CM017324.1, forward strand.
TATATAAACAAATTAAAGTAAAGGGAATAAGAGACTAAATAAAAGTAAAATAAAACATAAATTAAATAAACGACAATTTAGGAGGGATTTACAATGGAAAACAGAGGGTTTTGGGCCCTAGAGGCGCCTCCCAAACGTTCTCCAAACGTAAATACACGAAGTCCTATTTATAGACAAAATGAAATGTGCTGCCAGGTCAGGTTTGCGTTCGAACGTAGGAGGTGCCTTCAAACGCAAACGTGCATGCGTTCGATCATGGTGCTGTACGCTCGGTCGCAGGTGTGCCGCCGTGCCGAGTGCGTTCGAGAGTAGGCGCTGCGTTCGACCGCAATGCGTTCTAACGCACTAAGTGCGGTCAAACGCAAATAACTACCCACGGCGCAAGGTTGAAGCGATGTACGATAGGGCCGGCTAGGGCAACGCGAGAAACGCGGCTGACTGGACCTGCGTTCGAACGTGTTCCCTGCGTTCGACCGCAGTTGCGTTTGAACGCAACAAGTGCGATCGAACGCACTTCCAGGGGCTTGACTCCTTCTTTGCTTCATTTCTCCCCTTTTGAGCCACCTTTTACACCAAAGACCTACAACACACTAAAACACTAAAACAAGATAAAATATTAGATATTAACAACACTAAGAGCCTAAAAAATGTAAATTAAGGGGTTTAAATAAGCACTTTTAGGCACTCATCAGATATCAAAGCCCTACCTTTTATTATCATCAATTCAAACTCAATTAGTGGTGGATAGCACAGAATTGTCCATCTATGCTGTCTTTTACCGAGTATCCCATGGAACAAGTGAACGTGTTCAATGACTATCAGTGTAATGACCCAGGGAAAAGCGCTAGCCATATCTACATTATCTCCCCAAAAGGACTAGTTAATTTGAAGCTTCTCTATAATTCATTATAAAGCCCAGTTTCACCTAGTAGTAACTAGGCAATGTGGGACTTAGCACCCATGACTATCTTTGTGAACCACCCACTCTATGTGGCTTCTTCTCATCTTCCCAATATGGGACTGGAGTGTTACAAACTTCCCCTTTTAAATTCCGAATGTGACGTCAGGGCTATGTCATGCAGCGCTCTAGTACCAAATGACCTTGCTTTACTAGGTGGCTCTGATACCACTTGTAACGACCTAGGGAAAAGCGCTAGCCACATCTGTGCTATCACCTCAAAAGGACTAGTCAATTTGAAGCTTCCCTAGAATTCATTATAAGGCCCAGTTTCACCTAGTAACTAGGCAATGTGGGACTTAGAACTCATGACTATCTTTATAAACTACCCACTCTATGTGGGCTTTTTCTCATCTTTCCAACATGTGGGATCAGGGTGTTACAAACTCCCTGCTTCAGTATCACATGACCTGGCATTACTAGGTGGCTTTTATAACGACCTAGGAAAAGTGCTAGCCACATTTGCGCTATCACCCCAAAAGGACTAGTAAATTTCGAGCTTCCCTAGAATTCATTATAAAGCCCAATTTCACCTAGTAACTAGACAATGTGGAACTTAGCACCCATGACCATCTTTACAAACTACCCACTATAAGTGGGCTTCTTTTCATCTTCCCAATATGGGATCGGGGTGTTACAAACTCCCCCTCTTAAATTCATGACGTCCTCGTCAGGGCCACATCATGTAGTGCTCCAATACCACATGACCTGGCGTTACCAGGTGGCTTTGATACCACTTGTAACGGTCTAAGGAAAAGCACTAGCCACATCTGCGCTATCACCCCAAAAGGATTAGTCAATTTGGAGCTTCCGTACAATTCATTATAAAGCCCAGTTTCACCTAATAACTAGGGAATGTGGGACCCAGCACCCATGACCATCTTTGTAAACCACCCAATTTATGTGGGCTTCTTCTCATCTACCCAATATGGGACCGGGGTGTTACAATCAAAAGCGACTAAATAGACCATTCTCTGAGACCTACAATCCAAGGTGACGGAACCACCCTAATTTTTTTTGGAAATAGAACCAAGCGGCAAATCGGGGAATAGGCTCTCAACATGCTCACAATCAATACCCTCTCGGATTTCCTACCACCGTCTGAGTCATGGTCGCTCGGCTCAGCCCTCTTCAACATCTGCTTACCAAGCTCCCACTCAAGCACCAGGTCGGTTTCACAGTCATTGGAAGATACTCTCAAGGATTTTATGAAGATGGTTGGTTAGTGACATGAGGAGTGCCACCATGGTAAACACCCAGGCAATTGCCTAGTTGGAGATGCAGATGGGTAAGTTGGCCATTCACTTAGGTGAGAGAGATAAGGGAAAGCTCCCAAGTCAGCCCATGCCCAATCCTAAGGTGTTTGAAATTGAAAATTCTTCAAATCCTGCAATTGTCACACTGAGGTCAGGGAGACAAGTGGACAATCAGGTGGTTGAGCCAGAAGAAGACCCTGTGTAGTGACCGAAATTATTAACTAGGCATAAGTACCTAAGTTGGGAGAGTTAATTTGGGCTTTGGGTCAATAAGTACACTAGAAGGGTAATTTAAACTTTTGGACGGACGTACGCTCTGCAAACCGTATAGGCAGACGTACGTGGGACCACCGGACATACGCTACTTTTTGGAATACCCTCTGGTTAATACCTAGACATACGAGGCAGCCTTTGAACCGCTGGGCAAGAACCACCGGACGTACGCCCATTGGCCGCACGTCCGCTACCTTTTGGGCCTATAAATACCCTCCACCCTCTTCATGTTTTTCACAAGTTTCAGTCACCCCCAGGCTGCTAGAGTGTTCCCCAAGTGTTTTGTGAGTGTTTTGAGTGTGCTTGTGAGTGTGTGCGAGCTGTTCGTGTGTTTCAGAACGTTCGTGAGGCGGAACTCTTGTGGTTTCACTTCAAAGAGGTAATGTTCGATCCTTAGCCTTTTAATACGTCATTATGTTGCTTGTCTTATTTTAGCTGTAGTTGCTAGCCTAATTACGCTTTGAATATCGTTTGGGTTAACATTTTTGTCAGCTTAGCATTGTTATGTTGCATGGATGTTGAAAACTAGACAAGAAGGCTTTAGGGTGTTCCTAGTAACACTAGCAATCAGAGAATAGGTGGACAATGGAGAGAAAATGAGGTTCTCCCTGAAGACCCATATAGCGGACGCATGGTATTGTGACCGGACGTACAGCCCATCGTGAGACGGTGGACGTATGGCCTCGAGCCCGAATGTACGATCAGTGTGTGACATGGAAACCCTATTTTCACCAGCTATCCCATAGCTCCTGTTTTCCTTACTTTAGAGTCGTTTTAGTGGAATTAGGACTAATGAAAGGTTTTCCATAGATTTGGAGAGCCCGGATCTTTCAAAGTATTCAGGGACGCTTTTCTATCCAGGTGAGTTTTAACTCACATAATGCCCATTGTTATTTTTCACGCACTGCACGTCCATACTATGTATCGAGAAAACATGCATATTTTACAACTCTTACAGTTTATACATATTGCACATGAACATTGTCATTTTGACAAAAGCGTTGTGCTAAATATGTTAACCAAGTGAGACTTGTAAAATGACATGCATGTAAAATACAGACAAGATAATTGCATGGTATGACATGATACATCGGTACGTACAGTAGTAATGGCCATGGGCTTACTATACATGTTAGCTTTATGGTCAAATGTGTGTGTTATTTGGGGGCTTTGTATCCATTGGTTTTGTGACCCTGGTGCAACCATTCCCAATGGTTCGGTCACTATAGGATGGACGTCATTAGTTGGTGTGGGCCACTCGAGGTCGGACTCGATCGTGCCACTAATGTGACGTACGGTATGTTGTACAATGGCTGGGGTACTGGCGTTGTATTATAGGTCCCTCGGGACAGTACCAACCCTACTGAGAAGGGGTAATATCTTGAGTAAACCATATTGTTGAACTATAACTCTTGTTTACATCATATGCATATATAATTTATTATAATATATATCACGTATAAAATAAGCTGTCATGATTGAACTACTTTTTGCTTATTAAACATCTGAGTTCATTACTAAACTGGCATGGGTATTATATGCATAAAAAATCACTAAGTCTTAGACTTACCCTTTTCCTTTATGTTTCACCTCCCATTACGATTGTTATACGGTTTAGCCACTTTAGAAGCGGATGCTGTTAGAGTAGACTTGGGTGCTAGCTCAAGACTTGATTCGTGTGATCTTTGAAGACATGGACCCTATTTGGTTGCGTTCGATGCGGGAGACTGGAGGATCTGCTCGTGTAGACATGATAGAGATCCTTATGTCATTAGCTCTACTTAAGCTTAAGTATAGGCTTTGATATGTTGATATTTTGTGAACTATGTCGATATTTTGTTATTCTGGGTTGTATCTATTTTCCTGATGATGGTCTGATGACCAGTACATTTGACGACTATTTATGACATTATGGTGAGACAATACTTTATCTCTGGTAATTGCTGTGTGATGTTTTATTTATTGTCTCATAATCCCCCATAGTCTTAGTAAAGTCTTCCATTGCAGTTTTCTCATTACAAAGAGGAAAGTGAATTTCCAGAGGTCTTGTTCTGCGAGGGACAAGGCTGGAATGGCGCTCCATGGGATCAATTACTAGTTAATTGATTTGCCCATCGGGGTTGTCACACCCTGCTAGGCAAAAAGGGGAAGAGGGTGAAACAAGGAGAAGAGAGATGTTGAGCCATCCACAGCCACACCCATTGTTGAGGATCCTCCTAGGTTGTTTGTACCTAAAGCGCCTTATCCTAAGCGATTACAAGTGCCTAAGAAGGGAGGGAAGTTTGAGGACATTCTGGAGGTATACAAGCTGGTCCAAATCAATATCCCATTTTCGGACGCCATCCAACATGTACCTTCATATGCCAAGTTCTTGAAGGAATTGATTACAGTGAAGAGGAAGACGAATATCTCGAAGAAGTCATTCCTGACCGAGCAGGTTAGTTCAATCCTGCAATGCAAGTTGCCCCTCAAGTACAAGGACCATGGGTGTCTACTGTTACTTGCATGATAGGAGTCAGCCGAATTGAGAGGGCATTATTGGATCTTGGAGAGAGTGTAAATTTGTTGCCCTACTCAGTCTATGTGCAATTGAGGCTAGGAGAGTTGAAGCCCACATCTATGACACTGCAATTGGTTGATAGGTTAATGAAGGTTCCACAGGGAATAGTTGAGGATGTTTTGATTAACGTGTATAAGTTTTATTTCCCCACGGATTTTATTGTGCTTGACACAAAGCCGATTCAAAATTTGGAGATTCAAATACCGGTGATCTTAGAGCGACCATTCCTAGCTACAGCTAACGCCCTGATCAATTGTAAGACAGGGGTGATGAAGATTTCCTTTAGAAAATGACAGTGGAGCTGAATATTTTTCATATCAAAAAGCAGCCATTAGAATATGATGAAGTGCAACAAGTATGCTTGATAGAGGAGATCATTGAGAAGGTTGTTGAAGAATCAAGTATAGAGGACCCCCTGGATGCATCTTTTGCTCTGTTCTGAAAGGATTTGGAATTGGACAAGTTGCTTAAGCAAGCAGATGCAATTTTGGAGACTGCTCATCTGGTGAGCAGTGAGAAGGAGGAGACAACAGTACCTAAGATTATAGTGAGAAGAAGGTCCAACAAATTCTTTGCCTGTGATTATAGCTTCGGATTTGGTTGATACTCAAGAGGAGAAATTGTTAGAGGTTTTAAGAGAGCACAAGGAAGCTATCGGCTGGACTATTATGGATATCAAGTGGGATCAGTCCCTTGGTGGTGATGCACACGATACATTTGGAGGAGAATGCCAAGCCATCGAGGGAGCCAAAGAGGAGGTTCAACCCGGCTATGCAAGAGGTTATGAAGGCGGAAGTGATTAAGTTGTTGGATGCAGAGATCATTTATCAAATCTCTTATAGCAAGTGGGTGAGCCAGATTCATGTCGTGCCAAAGCAAGCTAGTTTGACGATAGTGAAGAACAAGGTTGACGACTTGGTGCCAACTCATATTCAATCAGGATGGAGAGTATGCATAGACTACCGCAAGTTGAATGCTGCCACCAGGAAGGATCATTTTCCACTTTCGTTTATTGATCAGATGGTGGAGCGCTTGGCCGGGCATGAGTACTATTGTTTCTTGGATGGTTATTCTAGATATAACCAAGTCCTTGTGGATCCCGAAGATCAGGAGAAGACGACGTTTACCTGTCCTTTTGGGACATTCGCCTACCATCGCAGTGCATGATCAGTATTTTTTCTGATATGGTAGAGCGTTTCTTGGAGATTTTGTGGATGACTTCTCTGTCTTCGGTTCATCATTTGAGGAGTGTTTGCACCGCCTCACTTTGGTTTTAGAGGGGTGCAAGGAGAAGAACCTAGTACTTAATTGGGAGAAGTGCCATTTTATGGTCAAGCAATGTATTGTATTGGGGCACGTCATATCTCAGAGGGGGATTGAGGTTGACAAAGCGAAGGTGGTCTTGATTTCCAACCTTCCACCCCCATGTACTTCACTCTTTTCTAGGCCATGCTGGACTTTACAGGCAATTTATCTAGGATTTCAACAAGATCGCCAGTCCCTTATGTAAGTTGTTGATGAAGGATGCCCCATTTGTGTTTGATAAGGACTGCAAGAGAGCATTTAGGGATCTTAAGAGTATTTTGACGTTCACACCAATTATTCAACCACCCAACTAGGGTGTACCATTTAAGATCATGTGTGACACATCGAATTATGCAGTCGGAGGTGTTTTGGGGCAACGTGATGATAGACTCCCCTATGTCATTTACTATGCAAGAAGGACTCTGAAAGATGCATAACTCAATTACTCTACCACTAAGAAAGAGTTGTTGGCAGTCGTTTTTGCGCTAGACAAGTTTGACTATGGATTACACTAAGGACCCCAGCCCCATTTCGAAGACATTCCCTGATGAGAAATTGATGTGCATTGCTCATAATTCCACACTATGGTTTGCTGACATAGTGAACTATCTTGTCACCAACCAATTGCCTCTACAGTTGGGGCGACAAGATAGGTCCAGATTCTAGGATGAGGAGAATGGAAATTGAGATGACATTGTTGGGGGATTTGTGTTATTCTGAGTAATTCTCATCTATTGTGGAGAGTCTGGCGCTTGTAAGAGGCAACCCTCATTATTTTCCTTGTTATTTGATCTTGTTTGTCTGTTTTGTTTTTGTTGTGTTTTTCAAGCCAAATGTGTGTCATTAATGTTTGGGGGAATATTCTCTTACGTTACACCTGACTTGCGCCGCTCATCTGGTATTGTATTTCTAGACACATTGGGGACAATGTGTCATTTTAGTTTGGGCGTGGGGTAGAAATTTCTTTCTTTTTATTTAATTATTAAAAAAAAAATTGTTGTGCTATGTTGTTGATTGGGTGTGAGTTACATCATAATTGTGGATTGCATGTCATTGGCGTGTTGACCTTGTTTGAACACTGCATATTATTAGAAATCCCAGTTGTTTGACTCATATGTTGGATTAGAGAGACTCCACTTGTGATCAGTGTCAAATTGTGTATATTTGACCCCTTTAACTTATATTTATTAGGCCTTTAGCTTTGTTAATATCTAATTATTTTTTGTGTTTTTAGTGTTTTGAGTTGTGCAGGTCTTTACAACAAAAGTTGGCCACAAAAGATAAAAAATACACTAAAGTGAAGAAATGGATCCCTGCCAAGTGCGTTCGATCGCACTTGGTGCGTTCGAACGCAGTGACAATCGAACGCAGTGACGATCGAACGCAGGAGGCATGGTCGAACGTAGTCCCCGTCATCCCGCAACTCACGCGGGTGCCCTAGGAGTCCATCGCTTCCAAGCTGCGCCGTTATGATTTTCTGCGGTCGAACGCACATTGTGCGATCGAACGCACAACTCATCATTACGTTCGAATGCACTGCATGCGTTCGAACGCACTCGTGCGACCTGTTAGCCTATAAATAGGACTCTAGGTCCATTTGGTCGAACACTGAGTTTTTCGGGCGATTTTTGGAGAGCATTTTGCTTCTGTTTGCCTTGCTCTGCCCCTTTTATTTGTAAGTTTTTATTTTCAAGTTAATTTTAATGCATTCTTTCAATTCAATTTTGTTTTGTTGTTCAATGGGTGGCTAAAATCTTCAACTTAGGTTGAAGATGAAGCCTCACCCTTAGTTTATATTTCTTGCTTTTACATTTTACGCTTTATTTTCCGTCATTTAATTCCGTACTCGTCATTTAATTTCCGTGACAAATAATTGAATGATTGTGTGTTTTTGATACATTGATAGTCATCCTGTGATGTGTTCCAAGCCGGGTGCACAACGAGTTATTGGTTGTGATTTAATATCCACTGTGATCCAAGGATACAGTGGATGATTTTATCCATAATCAATACTCATTGTAGCTCCTTAACGGTAAACACATTATTCGGTTTGACTTGTGTCAATAACCACAATAGAGTGTGTTGAA
>CM017324.1:480022-493048 GCA_006937295.1 Carpinus fangiana
TGGCAGGCAAGGTTTCCAATAATTCCAAGGCTAATCTCCTGGAGCAAGAAAATCAATCAGATACACAGGAAACAAGTCTCTAAAACCTCCAGGTTAACAACTTTTCCGTTTACAGAAAATAAGTTAAGAGAGAAGGAATGAACATAAGTTCATCAGGCAAAAAGAATTTTGCAACAAAGTTGAAATGTGGCTCACCTTAACACGCACAGATTGGGAAACTAAAAGGTTTGCTAAAAGTACTTCAAGTATGAGGTTTTGTACCTGCACAAATATCTTACTTAGATTGCAATACGAAAGATTTCATAATCAGATCTCTAGCAATAATAACAAGACAAATCATAGTTCAAAGCCTAGTTCAAGGAAAATTAATAATTTTTGGGGTGCTTGCAAAAGAGAAGGGTGGTTGGAGGTGGAAAACTAAAACAATATGATTAATCACGTCTTCTAATAAAGTGGTAATGACCGCTCTCTTCATCTCATGATCACAAGCATAATCAAGACTTCAGAGGGGATACGTGGATTGATGCTAGATTGTACTTCCAACTGGATAGTTCTTTAATCAACTTTTTATTTGAGTTACAATAGCCTCAATATATCCAATATCCAGAATTAAGGTTGATATGACTTGACATGCAATCAGAATCAAAACAGGCAAAAAGCAGCATCAAGATTAATTGTCAATTGAAGGGAAAACTTGAGTACCATGAGTTCTCCATTAGTTTTACTTGCAGAAAGATCCCATAAAATGCTACCATACTCTTCCCAAGCCTCTTCTCCTGATGATAGACTAGGCTGATCAGATCTACGACATGACTCTTCATCTTCTCCTTCTTGTCGAGCATGTTGATCATAATCCCCAACAATCTCCATGCTCTCAGAGTTACTATTTGAAGAGTTCAGAACTTCATCTCCAGATAGAGAAGCTGAACATTCTTCCACATGACCAGTATTTTCTACTTGATTAATGTCAACACGTGCATCAACGCCAAGAGAATCGTGGTTATTACTTGCATCAGTTGGTAGAAGTTTCCGTATCAGAGAGATTATATAACTAGGATCAACTGTAGTTGAGATGTCAAACAACTGCACAACAGAAAGAGAAGAAAAAAAAAATCATGGTTTCAACACTAGACATTGTTGACCAGGCATACGTTATGTTAATGCTCTTAAAATGTATTTATATATTACATACATGTACGTATTTATACATATATGGGCCGGGGCTGGTGTGGGCATGTATTATCAACGCTCTATCATTTGCTTTAATCAGAGTACGGAAGAAAACTATGGTTATTACCACAATCAAGAGTTCCCAATTTCAGATTTCAGCCAAGTTGAGTGCATATGGGAAAATTTATGCAAGCATATGAGCTTTAATCACAATGTACTTCACATGTATTGTGCCAAAAGTCAGCCAAATCATATTTGAATAAGAACCAGCATATATCTGAGCTGCAAATGGATATAACAATGAATATATTTGACAAACAACTGGTACCCACATCATCGAATGCCCTATTTAACCTGTTTATAAATCAACTAGACGGACCTCAAATATAACCAAAAAGAAAGGGCCAAGAACATTGTGAGATTTTCCTAGAATTGGCAAAATTTTCGCTGAACCATCAAACAGAATCGTCACTATCAAATAGCGTGACAAATGAACCACTAAAACCCTATTTACATACACTTAAGCTCCTAAGAGAGAGGGAAGAAAAAAGATAAGAGCTAAACGGAAAAAGGGAACAAAAAAGAAACCAAGTGAAATCAGAGCCGTTGATTGCAACCTCATCAGGCGGAGCAGAAGGGTGATGTGCCGGTGCATCAAGTTGTACTTCCCCATCTTCTTCTACTTCTTCTTGTTCTTCTACAAGGTCTGCTTCTAAGTCGAGCGCCATAGCCCTTAACTGTGTTGAATACCCACCAGCTTAGCGGAGCTCTGCCTCTACTTTCTCAAATTTCCCGGCTTTCACTACTTCATAGAGCTTTTATATATATAGTACATTTTGAAAGGAAAAAAAAAAAAAAAAAAGAGTACAAAATAAGAGGAAAAAAATATATGTGTGAGAATATATGATAATAAAATTACTTCAAATTTAAGAAGTATTATAATAAAAAAGGAAAATGTTAGTGGTTCTCCCCTTAGTGTTCTCCTAACGTTCTTTCAGTCTTACGTAAAACATGATTTAAGAAAAAAAATAAAATTATAATGGCCTTCACCACCGTTTTTTTAGGCATTAGCACTAAATTTAGGATGATCAAATCCATTTTGTGTGATATTATCCATAAGGGGTTAACCTTCCACCCTTAGATTTTAGTTTTGAATCAAAAAACAAGTTTTAAAGTATTATAACCTAAATATTAGCTCATAAAAATTAATCTTTTGGCAAAAAAATTGTATTATAATTTTATTTTTTCTTAAATTATGTTCTACGTAAGACTTGGAGAACACTGGGAGGAGAACCCTTAGTAATCCCAATAAAAAAAATTGTTAAAACACATTCTTTATCCTTCTCCCATCTAATTTTTTAAAAAAACAACCATGAGAGTTTGAGACACCTTCGCTTATGTGGGTCCTACAAATTTAATAGCTAATTACTCAAAAAAAAAAAAAAAAATTGTATGGAAAAAGAACATGAGAATGACATTTAAAATTTTTTTTCTTAGAGTATATTTGAATTTGTAAAACTCAATGAGCAAGTTTCACAATTCTAATAGTGAATTGTGAAAAGATAACAATACTAATAGATGTCTTTAAAGGGTAGTTCAATGGCTGTGAACCACGCCTCATAAAATGGAGGTCACTAGTTTATATCCCCCTTCCCTTATGTGGACTTAAAATAATTTTTTTTTTTTTAAAAATAATAATAATAAATACTAATAGGTGACATGTCAAACAAGAGTAATGGTACACTATTAATTAACTATTTGGAGTAATTACCTTTTTCCCGCATCTAATAGTGAACTGATAATCTTATTGTCCGACTTTATCAAACTACAATTTTCTTCTCAAAACCCTTATTTTGTCGGTCAACCTCGTTAAATTGGATGAAATATTTCCTGCATCTAATAGTGAACTGCTAATTTTATTATCCAACCTTATCAAACTATCATTTTCTTCTTAAAACCCCCATTTCATCCGTCAAACTCGTTAAATTAGATGAAATATTCTCTTTTACACATTAAATCAATGACTAATTAACATCACCACAAAAATTTATATTTCTAGCTATTTGGGGGTGGTTTGACCACATCAACCCAAGTGCTATGTATATTATGCTCAATTATTGATCTGGGAAGCGAAATTTTATCTTTTATTAATGCAAAATATTTAATTTCGATGTAAGAGTTGCTCCTCCATATATGCACTACAAAAATTTGGCAAAATAGTAACACGTGGAATGTGAAACTTAAGAAAAAAGAAAAAGAAAAAAAAAAGAAGGTATTTATTTAATTAGAGACGTGTGAATAGTAACATTTTGCAAATGCTCTTAAATAGGGCTAGGTATTGGTCATATCAGTTCGGTTAATAAGGTTACCGATTACCGACTAATAAGCTATTGGTTAATTGATTCTTGATCGATTTCCGACGGATAAGCTATCAGTTAATCGAGTATCAGTTATATCGGTAATCGATTAAATCGGTTTCTGTGAGCTTTTTATTGGGCTTTTTACTTGTTTCTAATTGGACAAAAAATTAGTTGTTTTTGGGGTCCAAATACTTTTTGTTGAGCTAAAGCCTAAAATAGCTTATTAAAAATTAGTTGTTTTGGCTCTTTTGGGGGACATATATATATATATATATATATAGGCTAAAATAGCTTATTGAAGCTTTTTTTTATATTGATCCACTATATCTTTTATATATTATAAAATAAAAATAAAAAGAGTAAAAAGTACAAAATTATAAAAAAAATTAAAAATTAAAAATCCTTATCAGTCATATCGGTTTTTTGATAAAAAATTTTTAACTGACCGATAAGCTTATCAATATAAAATTTTTAACCGATTACTGCGGTTAATATCAGTTCAGTTAACTTCAGTAATCGATCAATAATCGGTAACCGGTAAATTTGTCCACCCCTTCTCTTAAACATAGTGACTAAAATAAAAATTAGAGATGCTTAAATAATGAAAACTAGGATACTTTGTGTGTAGATTAAAGGAGTGTGCATGCAATTGCAGGCACTGAATTAAAGACAAAACAAAAAACAAAACAAAAAATTAATTTAGAAAGAAAAAGAATTGAGAAGAGAAAATGCTTCAGGAGCCAAGAAAGAATATCACAGGGGACACGTGTCATGATCTCCAGACTCAATGAAATCCACTACAAATACGCGTAGCAAGCTCCTAGAAAAAAAACAATACCGTATTTTGCTTTGTATTTTGCGCTGAAGAGTGTTTTTTTTTTTGGTCTGAAAAGTTGATCAACAACATTCTTCTTTTCCCGCGCAGAAACGAAACCCTAATCCAAATTGCTGATCGCAAATCGCTGTTCATCGGAATTGTTGTTGCTCATCGTCTGAAAAAATCACAAATTTACAATAACTGAGAAGTGGGTTCTTCGATCGATGGGCATTTCGTCGGAGGCTACGGCATCATCTAGGTGGGTCATTTATCAGATTCAAAACCTTTTTCTTTTCCTTTTTATTTCTAATTCTTTTAACGCTTAAAAATTGAATTATGGGGTTCTTGATTTGCGATCATTCTTGATAGTTTCTTTTTGAATTCTTGAATTGTGTCTGTAATCTGTTGGTGGGTTCCGGCGGAAAAGCATTTTTGAATTTTGATTGTGTGGGTGAATGGTGATGAAATAAATACACTCTTCCCCCTCCGTAAGACCCGTGGCTTGTACCACTTTGACTAATTATTAGATTTACTATTAATCAATAACAAATCAAGAAATTTAAAAGGAAACTAATTATTTAATTAAGACTATTAATTAGATTTACTGTTAATTAGGACCACTTTCCCAATATTTCTAGGGTTTTCTCTAAAACTAATTTTTTTTCCTTAATACTTCCGCTCCCCTCCCCCACCGATACCCTATGTGCCCCCCCCCACCGGCTACTGCTTGAGGTCAGATCTACTACTTTTTAATTTTGAGTTTTTGAGCTTAGATCTACTGCTTTTTTGTTTGAGTTTTTGAGCTCAGATCTACTGCTATCTCTCAATCACAACCATCCACGCACCTCTCCATCACCTTCTACAGTCTATACTCTTCATCCTCTTCCATCCTCTTGCCTCTGCCATCGCCTGTGTACCACACGCGCCGCCATGACACGCGTGGTAAACACGCGCCTCCGCCTCCGCCATTATTTTTTTTTTAATTTTTAATTTTTAATTTTTTAATTTTCACTTCACTTGTACTGAGAAGTAATTTATTGTTGCCTTTTTGCATTGATTCTTAAATTCTCATAAGCCTTTTATTGCAATTGATTATTACCTTTTTGCTTTGCATTAGCATTTAACACTGTGTGTAGAATTTTGCAAAGATCTGGGTGCTAATTCGATGTCTCTGCCATTTATGCCTTTTATCGCAATTGATTATTGCATTCTTGCTTTGCATTAGCATTGAACACTGTGTGTAGAATTTTGCAAGATATCTCTGCCATTTATGCCTTTTATGGCAATTGATTATTGCTTTTTTGCTTTGCATTAGCATTCAACACTATATGGTAGACATGTCAAAAAAAAACACTGTAGAATTTTGCAAAGATCTAGTACTAACTTGATGTCTCTGCCTTTTAGTTCTTGCAGGAAGAGGAAGTCTCGAAGTAGACAAGATACAGCTTTATCGGTTGCTGAGACCCTCGCCAAGTGGGAAGAGCATAATGCCCAGCTAGAGTCTTGCAATAATGAGATAAAATCAGCTCGTAAAGCTCCAAGAATTGGGTCGAAGAAGGGCTGCATGAAAGGGAAAGGAGGACCCGAAAACTCATCATGTAAATACAGAGGTGTAAGGCAACGGACATGGGGTAAATGGATTGCTGAGATTCGTAAGCCAAAGGGAACAAAGCTGTGGCTTGGCAGGTTTGAAAACGCTGTTGATGCTGCCTTGTCTTACGATAATGCTGCAAGAGCAATGTATGGTCCTTGTGCCCGCCCCAACTTTCCAGATGTTTGTTCAGCAACAACCCCATCAAGCTTCTGTTCAACAACAACTTCGGCAAGCTCGGATTTTCCAAATTACTCTGAAGATATAAGCATAAAGCTTATTTCCCCCAATTTAAGAAACGAGGATGAGGAAGATGAATGTAGTAATACTTTGAATGTTGCAGTCACTAAAGCTGATGTTGCCACACCAAATAGTACACAACAGGCAGAAGAAGCAAATGATGAGTGGTGTAACATTGAACAAGAATCAAGCGGTTTTTGGGATTTGGGACAAGAGTATTCAACGAATGAAATGTGGTCTTCAGAGGAAATTGATGCTCTCTTGGAAAGAAATTCAATCCATGATATTGAATCGGTATTAGGTCATGATGCTAGCCAGTTTTGGTTCTCTGCCGTTGAGAGTATGAATGATATGGCAACAGATGCGTTCCTGAATTTTTAGGTTTGAGTAAATATACGAGTCAGATAGGCAAGCAGCTGGGGTATTAGAATTATTTTGGATTATGAGGCAGATAGATATGCAGACTCATATTGCTGATTGAGCTGATTCTTTAAGGGTTTTAGATTGGGGAATTGGCTTCATTTTTTGTATAACAATTATACCACTTTAAGGTACATCATATTCAATTGAATGATAAACAAAATGTATATATGATTAACAAATTTTTTGCTATTCATTTTTGTTGGCTTACTGCTTTGATTTACTGCATACTTTTTTGACTGGGAATCTTCCATTCTTCTGCTCTATTCCTACTTTTCCTTCATTTTTTGGTTAGGTTTAGATATTTTCACTGTGGTGCCTATCCCAAATTCAGTGAGGTTTGAAATTTTTTGAGATAAGGAGCACATTGATATGGATGTTATTACAGAAATAGATATAAATATTTCTTCTCATATGTATGGCTTCTCCTTCTTCCCAGTGAATGATATGTATGATCTGAGCGAGTTTGAAATGAAGAACAAGAATTCTAATTTGTTATTAAGGATTTAAATTCAGCTTTGGCTTTTAATTCAATATGCTTGTTTTTACTGTCTATGACTCAAAATTCCTCTCTTATTTTTTCTAACTACAGTTTACTGTAACCTCATAGAAATATAGTATATGTGTTTTCTTTTTAATTTCCCAATCATATTATTAATGTTTTCAAATTAGTGTTTTTTGGGGTTAAATTAATAAAATTAGCGTTTTCTTTTTTATTTAGTATGACCATGCTGATGCACTCTGCACGCTAACAAAGTAACTCAAAAAATGGCGTTTAACCCAAAAGAATAAGATAAGCACCATAAGGAAAGGAAAGTTTCCCTCATATGATTTCAAAATTGTCAAAACTATATATGCATGTTATCCCTATAAAAATCCACCCTAAATCTGTTTGCAGCTTATTAGGATCTGTTTGTTAAACCCTTTTCTCCTCCCCTCAACACTACTCATTTCATTTTTTTTTCAAAAAAGTCAACATTAAAACATTCTCACTTTTTTATTTTATTTTTTATTTATATCTTATAATTTACTTTTTTATTAGTATTTAAATAAAAAAATCACTACAAAACAAAATATTTTAACTTTTCTAAACCAAACATTCCTNCCACGCACGTCTCCATCACCTTCTACAGTCTATACTCTTCATCTTCTTCCATCCTCTCGCCTCTGCCATCGTGCGTGTACCACACGCGCCGCCATGACACGCGTGGTAAACACGCGCCTCCGCCTCCGCCTCCGCCGTTATTTTTTTTTAATTTTTTAATTTTCACTTCACTTGTACTGAAAAGTAATTTATTGTTGCCTTTTTGCATTGATTCTTAAAGTCTCATAAGCCTTTTATTGCAATTGATTATTGCCTTTTTGCTTTGCATTAGCATTTAACACTCTGTGTAGAATTTTGCAAAGATCTGGGTGCTAATTCGATGTCTCTACCATTTATGCCTTTTATTGCAATTGATTATTGCATTCTTGCTTTGCATTAGCATTGAACACTGTGTGTAGAATTTTGCAAGATATCTCTGCCATTTATGCCTTTTATTGCAATTGATTATTGCTTTTTTGCTTTGCATTAGCATTCAACACTATGTGGTAGACATGTCAAAAAAAAAAAAAAAAACAATGTAGAATTTTGCAAAGATCTAGTACTAACTTGATGTCTCTGCCTTTTAGTTCTTGCAGGAAGAGGAAGTCTCGAAGTAGACAAGATACAGCTTTATCGGTTGCTGAGACCCTCGCCAAGTGGGAAGAGCATAATGCCCAGCTAGAGTCTTGCAATAATGAGATAAAATCAGCTCTTAAAGCTCCAAGAATTGGGTCGAAGAAGGGCTGCATGAAAGGGAAAGGAGGACCCGAAAACTCATCATGTAAATACAGAGGTGTAAGGCAACGGACATGGGGTAAATGGGTTGCTGAGATTCGTAAGCCAAAGGGAACAAAGCTGTGGCTTGGCAGTTTTGAAAACGTTGTTGATGCTGCCTTGTCTTACGATAATGTTGCAAGAGCAATGTATGGTCCTTGTGCCCGCCCCAACTTTCCAGATGTTTGTTCAGCAACAACCCCATCAAGCTTCTGTTCAACAACAACTTCGGCAAGCTCAGATTTTACAAATTACTCTGAAGATATAAGCATAAAGCTTATTTCCCCCAATTTAAGAAACGAGGATGAGGAAGATGAATGGAGTAGTAATACTTTGAATGTTGCAGTCACTAAAGCTGATGTTGCCACACCAAATAGTACACAACAGGCAGAAGAAGCAAATGATGAGTGGTGTAACATTGAACAAGAATCAAGCGGTTTTTGGGATTTAGGACAAGAGTATTCAACGAATGAAATGTGGTCTTCGGAGGAAATTGATGCTCTCTTGGAAAGAAATTCAATCCATGATATTGAATCGGTATTAGGTCATGATGCTAGCCAGTTTTGGTTCTCTGCCGTTGAGAGTATGAATGATATGGCAACAGATGCGTTCCTGAATTTTTAGGTTTGAGTAAATATATGAGTCAGATAGGCAAGCAGCTGGGGTATTAGAATTATTTTGGATTATGAGGCAGATAGATATGCAGACTCATATTGCTGATTGAGCTGATTCTTTAAGGGTTTTAGATTGGGGAATTGGCTTCATTTTTTGTATAACAATTATACCACTTTAGGGTACATCATATTCAATTGAATGATAAACAAAATGTATATATGATTAACAAATTTTTTGCTATTCATTTTTGTTGGCTTACTGCTTTGATTTACTGCATACTTTTTTGACTGGGAATCTTCCATTCTTCTGCTCTATTCCTACTTTTCCTTCATTGTTTGGTTAGGTTTAGATATTTTCACTGTGGTGCCTATCCCAAATTCAGTGAGGTTTGAAATTTTTTGAGATAAGGAGCACATTGATATGGATGTTATTACAGAAATAGATATAAATATTTCTTCTCATATGTATGGCTTCTCCTTCTTCCCAGTGAATGATATGTATGATCTGAGCGAGTTTGAAATGAAGAACAAGAATTCTAATTTGTTATTAAGGATTTAAATTCAGCTTTGGCTTTTAATTCAATATGCTTGTTTTTACTGTCTATGACTCAAAATTCCTCTCTTATTTTTTCTAACTACAGTTTACTGTAACCTCATAGAAATATAGTATATGTGTTTTCTTTTTAATTTCCCAATCATATTATTAATGTTTTCAAATTAGTGTTTTTTGGGGTTAAATTAATAAAATTAGCGTTTTCTTTTTTATTTAGTATGACCATGCTGATGCACACTGCACACTAACAAAGTAACTCAAAAAATGGCGTTTAACCCAAAAGAATAAGATAAGCACCATAAGGAAAGGAAAGTTTCCCTCATATGATTTCAAAATTGTCAAAACTATATATGCATGTTATCCCTATAAAAATCCACCCTAAATCTGTTTGCAGCTTATTAGGATCTGTTTGTTAAACCCTTTTCTCCTCCCCTCAACACTACTCATTTCATTTTTTTTTCAAAAAAGTCAACATTAAAACATTCTCACTTTTTTATTTTATTTTTTATTTATATCTTATAATTTACTTTTTTATTAGTATTTAAATAAAAAAATCACTACAAAACAAAATATTTTAACTTTTCTAAACCAAACATTCCTTCTTCTTTTTTTTCTTTTTTTTCTATTTTTTCACATTAATCCACATCATCTACAGTAACAAAGGATAAAAGGGTTTTAACAAACAAAGCCCACGGATGACTCAGAATTCCTTTATTGAATATTTTTCTTGAATGTAACAAAAACAATGGTGAAACAAAAAAGTGTATGAAGCTCAGTAGCATTACTTGTTCAATTCCGAAACTTGAACCTGGTGCACCATTTTATAAGAAGCTCTTCAACAAGGGCATCCATTCGGGTACCAATTCCTCCCCAAACCAACATGTGCCCATAATCTCCCACCCTCGAACCGCTCACTTCATGCACAGCCTTGAACCCAATTCTAGTGTAGAATCTAACAAGCTGGACATCCAATATATATATAAGAAATATTTTATTTCCAAGAGATTTTAGATTAAAAAAAAAAAAACTCAAGTGAAATAATTAGGGGTGAAAAGACGAACGGTTTTAATCAGTCACTAACCGCTAACCACTATTGAAGGCAGTTTGAAAAAACAGCAAACCACCTTTATATATATATATATATATAAAACGACGTCGTTTTTGTGTTTAAATATATATAAAAAAGTCAAGAAATGATGTCGTATGTAGTAGGGTATTGTTGTATTAACATAAAAACAACGTCGTTTTGTTTGTTTAAATTTTTTTTTTTTTTTTTTTAAAAAAAAAAAAACAGTTAGCAGTTATAAATGTTATTAATAACTAACAGCTGGTTAATCACATAGGTGATTAGTGGATTTTATTAACTGTTTAGGTGGTTACAGTTAGCTGTTTTAGTCAATAATTATTAACTGTAACCGCATTTTCACACCTAGAAATAATTATGGAAATCTCATTTCAGTATAAAAAATAGTATTAAATTACTAATGGATTCCAAAACTTAAATTAATAAAAAATAGTAAATTTAAGGGTAAATTCCTCACAATATGTAAGGCTAAATTAAATTTAGCAACTTAAGATTTTGATACCATATTAAATTAAAAAAAAATATTTTGAGTATTACAATATCGATTAAAAAATTGAAAAAATAAATGAATAAATAAATAAAAGGTTAGCTACTCTATTAAATTACGAACTGTTTAAAAAATTAATAGAAAAAAATTTAATTATTTTAATTAAAACTATATCTTCTATCATTATTTTCAATTTTTCACCCCATTGAAACGGTGTAAACAGAGGAGACTAAATGCAAGAAAAGCAGATAAGGTAAAAGACATGAACCTTAGAATGGTAAAGATCGGAGTCATTGATGGCCAGTAACTCAGCTGTCTTGCAACCACAATCATATCCATACCTAACGGCGACAGCTCCGATGAACAAACCGATCCCAAAGATAGATTTCTCCATGCCCACTGTCTCTCTTCTCAATCTAATCGAGTCCAGGTGGAGAATTCTCCCTCTCACCCACACCCTTATCAGTCCCTCAGCCTTCCCAAGATCTTTCTGGGTTTCCAAGCTCTTTGCCGTGATTCTGAAAAAGGGTCCCAGAGTTTGGAGCTGGAGGTCGACCTTCTGGGCTCTTGACGCCTTCAATATCTCTGACATGGTTGGTATTGTGGCCTCCGTCTCTTCCTTTCTGTTTTCATGTGATTTTGATGTGATATGGGTTGTTGGGATGATGGAAATGGATTTGATGTGGGTTCTGGTTGGGATTGTGAGATGATTATGGTTTTGTAAAGGGGATGTGGAGCTTGGAAGTGTGCTTGTTATTGCCATTTCTGATTATTCTGTGGAGTTCTGTGAGCTTGAGGCAACCCATATAACTCCAGTAAGAAGAAGACACTGAAAGCCGTTAATTGAAGGGATCAAATTTTTCTTTTGAGAAATGTCCAAAACCCGTCGTGTTTTTACAAAATATATATGTATACACACATTATAGATGATCTGTAAAAATAAAAAAATAAAAAAATAAAAAGTTTGAATTTTGAAGTAAAAACGAGTATCAAATCCAGATTTAAATGGTTAAATTTATTATTTGAGAATAAAAATTGGAATGGAAGTATGGAGTTGTCAAGACCATATGTCCTTTCTCATCTAAACACTTAATTTTCGTTCGTCTAAACAAGTAGCTTAAAGGAATGAAAAACTATTGGAAAGAAAGTATGGAGGTTCAGTTCGTCAATCCCTGAGGACAACTAACCCAAACACCGCCTCAAAAGGACTAGCAAGCTCACCCAAACTCAACATTCCATGAACACACATCCGGAATGGAAATCATAACATATCAATCAATGGTTTAAATCATTCATCTACTTGATAATATAAACATCATACATTGATATAAATATATATATATATATATATTTGATGATGAAGAAGAAAGATGGAGATTCCTATCAGAATACTACAACAATTATGGTCAGCATCCAAGTAGTATCTTTCATACATATAATTCCTACTCTCTAGGAGTCTTAGGTACATGTGTCATTCTATCATTCATGTGTCGTTGTAGTAAATTAGATTTAAGTTGGAAAAATTTCCTAGTCAACAAGAGTACTCACCATTATCTCAACATTTAGAGTGATTTTCTTCTAGAGTTTTAAACATGTTCGGCTATTTGTTTTTATTTACGAGCTTTAAATCCAATGAGACAGTCATATTGTTGCATCATAGCAGCTCAATAAATTTTTAATATAAATATAAAAAATTACTATACCAATATTTTAAAATAATAAAGGTTCATTAGAGGCTCTCTCTTCCTGAGCCAATGCCACTCTACTGGTCTCTTTCTTGTCTTGCAAGTGCACGTCGTTCTCTATAGCGGACTACAACCGTGCTCTTTCAG